>QANX01003037.1:0-50449 GCA_003254975.1 Ochetophila trinervis | reverse complement strand
ATGGCTTAAATATCATGAAGGGCATTTTGGTAATTTGCTGTGGTAGGGCAAAAATTACTATTTTGCCCCTGCCTTTATGTGTTTTAGCTGGAAAATTCTGGAAGGACACGAGGAGGGCACGCGCATTCCCCCCGCCCTCGACGCCAACCCAGCCCGTGCATCCTTCCCCGCGTTGCTGCCTTCTTCGCCGGGAACGGCGACTTTCCGGCCAAAGTCAGGTCGGGATCTCTTCGGAAAGGGACGCCAGCGACTTCCCCTCTCCCTTGGCGCCGGTGGCTCGCCGTGGAAAGGTCCAGACAGCCGAAAATTTAAGGAAATATGGCCAGCGGCGTTTTTCGAAATTTGCTGGATTAGGCCCGTTTCCGGCGCCGATCAGCCGCGCCACCGCCTGGGTTTGGAAGCCCACTTGCCCGGCCACCTTTCCCTGCCGGCGGCAGCCCGTGGAACAGTCCAGATCGCCGGGAAAAGTGAGAAAACCGGTCAGCTGCGTTTTTCGAATTTGTCGGATTCCGGCGAGATAAAGCCGACCCACGCGTCGGAAAAGGCAGCCGGGTCTTCTCTTCTCCTTCCCCACCGTTTGTGGGCGGTGGGACGCCGTGATGTCGCCGGAAAATGGGAAAAAATCGGTGGACCCGTGGATGCTCCGGTCGCCGGATCCCGGCGGTTTCTGGCGGCAAAACGAGTCCTTTTCCCCTATTTTGGACCTCCTGAAACCAATTCCGGCCTCCGTTCGTCTCGAAGCTCGCTCATGTGGACTGCGTGATTTGAGGGTGCTCGGCCGCCGCTTCCCGGCCATTTTCCGGCCACCACCGGCGGCGGTTGGACGAGGTAAGTTCTCGGTTGCACCCTACTCTCCACGAGCTTCGTTTCGATATATAATTTGAGTATTATAACTGAGTATTGGAATTTACCCGGTTTGAACTGTGGTGTTAATAATTGTTAAAATAGAAATTATTGTTAATTGGTGATATAGATATGTGTGGTGATGTTTTTGGTGTTTGCTGTGGATTGGATTGGTGTGCTGAAATTATAGAATTGATGGTGTGGTTGGATTTCGGGATGATTAATAACGGTTTCGGAATATATATACATTATATAATTGGTCTGTGAATTAAATACATATATGTGGGTTTGATTGTTGAGACACGATTGGGTTTATGGAATTAATTGTGGAATTGATTGTACTAATTAATTGAGTTGCTGGGATTGTTTACGTTGAATTGATGGTGTTGAACTGATATGGAAATGGGGATGTGTGGAATTTATGTTTTAATATGTGGGAATTTTTTTATTGTGCATTTTCTTTGGATTAAGTGCTGTATGTGTTTGATTGTAGCATATTTGTGTAAATATGCTTTCGGAACTACAGGTAGCTTGATCCCTTGTAGAAAGGGTATGTAAGCAGCTTAGTTTTAGACTGAGTCCAGCTACACGGTACTTAAGCAATATATTTGTTTAAAGGTTGAGTTATGTACCAAATTGTGGCTAATTGTGTGGGAAATGCGCGCTGGTAGAATAATTGGTTAGGACTGGTTTTTCTTGCAGGTTGTAGTTTTTAGCATTTTTTTGGGGAGTGTTAGAAACAGCCGAAATGCTGCCGAAATTTTTAATAAATTTCCGGCAGTAGTGAAACCTTTCGGTCTGTTAATTCTTACCCTTTTAAAATCTTGTTTAGCGGGTTTTCACGACTGCTTGTGGCTTAGTGGCAACATTAAGTCACGCAGGCAGGATCTTTGCGGGTCGGGTCCTGTCAACTTGGTATCAGAGCCTGTACCCGGCCAGAAATGTGCCAGCGAGGACGCTGGGCCCCAAAGGGGGGTGGATTGTGACAACCCGGATCCAGAGCCAAGGTAAGTGTGGGCGGGTGTAGGGGGGCACTGGCAGGCTACCTTACTGTCAGAGATTGGATCCAAGAGCCAGGGTAAGTGTGGGCGGGTGTAGGGGGCACTGACAGGCTACCTTACTGGCAGAGATTGGTGTCCAATCCCACATCGCCCGGGTGTGGATAGGGGTCATGTGGTAATGGTTCAAATGTAAAGTGAGCACTCTCTTAACAACCAAGGCGTTTTCAGAGCGTTTGGGTTTAGAGTTGGAAGAACTCTGGGGTTAAGCGTGCTCCAGAGGGAGCATTCCTAGGATGGGTGACCCCCTGGGAAGTCTGACCAAAAACTCCATACCGTCTGAAGTGCGGTGACTAAATTGGAGACAATATTGGTTGGAGAGAGAGTGTGGCGTTACAGATTATATTAATTATTGAGAAAAAAATAGATTATATTAATTATTGAGAAAAAAATAATTAAAGGGTTACAAATTCCTTTCAGATCAAATGACTTTTAAATAAAATTTTTAACTAAGAACACTTGACTACTCGAAGTAAATTCTAACAAGAATAAACTAAGTAGTCTATGTTGCTGGTGTGTGTTGATGCGCGGGCCTTTTCAATGTTGGTGAAGTTTCTATTTATAAAGGTAGAACTTCAAGGATGCTTGTTGCTTTTTCGATGTGGGACTTTTGCAAATTCTAATTTCCAAGCTAACTATTTATGCTAAGAAATCTCATATGCTTTTATCTTCAAACAATGTGGGACAAAGTTATTCTTATCAATATTCAAAATAACATTTGAAATTAATCAAATATTAAATTGAATAACTCCAAATTATATTTATGGTACAAATATTGTCACCCTTACTTTGTAATTTTGTTGAAGCAAATAAAATTGCAAAGCAATATTGATTCCTCCAACATCTGATCTAACATCTTACACTGCGTCCGTATTTCCTTTAGATCATGACTTTCATTGGACGACATTCTTATTCTATCATGCCAATTGAAACTGGGATCCAAATGACAAAGGCAACAAGATGACTACATTGACCATCATTTCATCTATGATTCCAAATTCGATCATTGATGACTTGTCGGCTGAAGAAACAACTATGTCTTCTTCTATCGGATTATTATCCATGTCATTCAAGCACGACTCAATTTATGCACTTTTCCTTATGATCCATCTCCTTATGAGTTTCTTCCTTCATGGAGCTCCAAATAAGATGCTAAGTTTTTTGGATAGAGCTGCAATCTTATGTCTTCCATCTAGGTCGTCGAGACAGGACTCTAACTCATTTGGCATGATACCATCATTTTTTTTCTCCGATGGAGCTACTATTATTGTCCAACTTTTGGCATGCTAGCACTGCATCTGCCTTTTATAGGTCTTGTAAGCAACTGATAGGACTTATATCATGTACGATACCGATGATCTACCTTCATAGCAAGTGGTTTGAAAAACTTCGGCTTCATGATCTTCTGCCAAACCAATCTTGTCATGCGGTCCCTAGAAAAAATTTCATGGATTTTCAACTCTGCTTGAGCTCATTGGTGTCGGCCATTCAGCTTTAGTGATCCATCTTTCAATTTTGGTCCCAAACTTGGAAAACCGATTTTTGGTTGTGACTTTCCAGTGGTTGCTTTGACATGTTGAGTTTTTGAATCCTTGCCTGACGCCTCATTCATCTTTTCTCAACCTCATGCTTACACCGAGTACAAAGCACCTTAGAAAGCGATTCGGCCTTTTCGGCTGAATACTCACTTCTAAACTAGACATCTCTATTCCAAATTTTTTCAAATGACGTTTGTCACAGGTGCACCCTAACTCTGGGTTTCGTCAAGTCTGAGATATTGGCCGAAACCATGTTTGCTTTGGCTGATGGGAAAGGGTTGTTGTCCACTTGCATTATCTCTTTTCTTTTTTCTAGAAAATTTAACGCCTCTTTGTCGAACATGGCCTGGATAACATATTTAAAAACCACGTAGTTGACAGTTTGATGTGACCACATGCCATGCCATTTGCAGTATGACTTCTTCTTCATCTCTTCAGCTGTAGGAAAAATATGGTCGTCATGTAATTTAATTACATTGTTAGCCAGCAGATGGTCAAAAATCTAATTAGCTTTAGAGATGTTAAAACTATAGACATTTTCTAGTTCAACCCGATTCTTCCTCGTGTCCATCACCAGCTATGAAACTTTCTGGCTCCTTATTGATATGGCAAAAGCTTTGCAAACGTATGGATGAGTGGCTACTACCTTTTCCGCATCCACTTCAACTGTTCCATTTACGTTTTCTTAGTCCTCAGCCTCTACCAAGTGAATTTCAGTATTGGGTCTTTGTAGTATGACCCTCTAGACGAGTTCTTCCTTTGGTACTCCTCCCTTAAAATGCCTTCATACTGAGTGGCTCGAGAGACCAACTCGAACAATTCATGGAACTTTGTCCCCTCAAACTTTGTTTGGAGATTGTAGCTTAGTCCGCCTTATGCTAACTTGATGAATTCTCTTTCGGGCATGTCCAAATGACATTTGATCCTCGCCTTTTTGAATCGAGTTATAAATAACTGTACCAATTCTCTATCCATCTGTCATAGACGTGATAAGTCAGCCATTGATATCTCTGGCTCAATCCTGTATAACTGCTCATGGAACTTCTGCTCCAATTCTTGCCAGCTATGGATCGAGTTTGGCCGAAAATTGATGTACCACGTGAAAGTTGGACTTGTCAAAAAATTAGCAAACAATCGCAGCTTTAGAAAATCATTGGCCCTTGCTTTTCCGCATTGGATGGTGAAGCGGCATATGTGCTCCATGGTAAACTGTCTTTCTTCTCTAGAAAAAAAGGTGAAGTCAGGGAACTTGAATCCCCTAGCAAATTCAATCTGGTCGACATCATCTGGGTATGACCTTCTATAAGATGGGCTTCCAGTCTTTCTGAATGCAGGGCCCATCATCTCTTGGATGATGATCTTGACGGCCTCCCAATCAATGCCTTGGCCGTAGTTCACCCAGTATGGTCCATTTCACCGCGCCGGGGTGTGGAAGTCTGCTTGATAGGATTGAGCATCATAGTGTCCATTCCTGTAGTTCTATCCAAAGTGATCCGCATGCCCCCACCACGAATCTGGTTCCTAGCTGGCAGGTTGCCATATGTCTGGATATCTGCTTTCCCTCCATGTATGTTGGATATTGCCTGAAAAGCTTGCGTCATCTGTTTTTCCCTACCATCCCTCACGTTCTGGCCTAGGTTGTCAGCATGCCCCCCGGCAGGAACATTGTTCCTAGCCGGTAGGAGAATGTAAGGTTGGACTTGCTGTTCAGGCATAGCCTTTACATCATTTCCACTGGACCTGGCCTAAAAAGCCGGTGCCTCATTCCTTGGTGTGTTGCCATTAGGTACGGCCTCAAAGGCCTGTAGATGTTGTTCCTTTTGGCCTTTAGTCGACCTTGCTCCATTCGACGCAGCTTGGGTCATCTGCGTCTACTGGAGTAGCAGTTCCATGATTCCTTGCAACATTTGCTGCTGGGTCTCCTGGAATGTTTTCATCTTCCGGTGATTCTCCTTAAGCTTTTGGGATAGTTCACATATCGAATCCGTGGTGAACATCTCTGTCGTGTCCGGAGCCTTGCCAGTTTCCATTTCATTTCCATCTTCATCCGACACGTTTTGGCTGCTAACGTCGCTTTGAATGTCGGTAACCTGATTCTTTGAACGAGTATGTACCATTTTCTCAGTCAAAAAATGAAGTCCCACCGGGCGTGCCAAAATATATGTTGGGATAAAATCACAACAATCAGTCGTCTCCTAGTGTGCAAGCGTGCCACTTAGAACCTATAACAGTCCAAAGAAAATAAAGTATGTGCCAATTAAATCAAACTTAATCAAACGCTTATATTAATTATTGAAAACAAAATAATTAAGGGTTACAAATGCCTTTCAGATCAAAGGAATTTTAAATAAAAAAATTTACAAAGAACACTTGACTACTCGAAGTAAATTCTAACGAGAATAAATTAAGTAGTCTATGTTGCTAGTGTGCTGATATGACAGGACCCGCCCTGAAAATCCCTCCAGATTCTCCGGAGAGGCCCCACCTGAGGAAGATTCCACCAGAACCCTTCAGGGTAGCCGACAGAATCTTCCTCCGAAAGGGATTTAATAAACAACTAAAACAATTAATAAGACGAAAAGTAGATAAGATATAAATTATAAACTAAAGTATGCCATGCAACAATAAGAATTTCATACTCAACCAATAATGTGGGTTTGAAGCAAGTGGGAATGACAGAGCCACTAAGAGTGATAGACAGAAAAATATAAATAATACAAATCCAACAATAAACGGAAATAAAGGAAAAGAGTCTAATACATAAGAAGAAGCGGTAGCGGAAGTCAAGTACAGATGGGATATGCGGATGCGATGCCAATGGTAGCTCACGAGGACCTGCAGCTAGGACCTAGGGAACGAAGTTAAAACACAAAACGTGAGATATAAAATCTCAGTGAGTGCTCCTAGATAACTACAAAATACAAGTTTAACAGTTTAAATCCTTTACACTCAAACCTCACATCACTCAGTTGAAAGGTTCCCCATTGTGAAAATCATTTCGCAAAACCCTTAGTTTAATCCCCAAAATCATTAAATCATTATAAATAGTTTGTGGGGCGAAAACGTAATTTAAAACGATCATTGAAAACACGAATCAATCACTAAAACCATAAATATAATTCAACAATAAACATTAAATTTATTCGTAAATCATGTTTGATTAAAATGGCAAATAGAACATTTGTTAAATCCAACACCGATCTAAAACCAATACCATGGGCTCCAACCCACAATTTCAAAACCATCAATTTAAAATCAGCAATCAACAAATATAAAACCCAACCAGTACCACAACATAGTATCGTGCCGTGTGACCCTCAGCGTCCTGATGGCGTCACCGGCGGGGGGAGGGGGGTAAACTCATCACAACGAACCGGCGTCCCAAATCCGTCATGGCAGGATCCTCATCATCTCTCTCCCGACACGTGTCCGCAGCAGAGGATGGCATAATAATTTATATAGCGCGCATAATAATCGTACATCTCAATAACATCTCGATACCGTGTGGTACTCCTCAAAATCATTTCTAAAATCATCCATCACCGAATATCATAAATTTTCAAATCCTTTTATTTTAAAACAATTTTCCAAACTCTTCTCCTTTGAAAAATTTTTTTTACTAAAATAATCAAATATTTTTCGAATATCAAAAATTTCTTAAATTCCATAAATCACCAAATACCATTTAAAACATCAATCTCATATAAATTCCATTAAAATCACAAATGCATATATAGTTTTAAATCATCAACCATTTAAATCAGCATATAATATATTTAATAAGCATAATTTAAAATGCACAAGAAAACTCAATTAAAACAAATCGTATGCGATTAAATCATAATAATATATAATCCCAAAACGTTTAGAAAATAAATGCACTCACACATCTGACGCGTGCTCCTGCTGGATCTCCGGTCCAGCCCTCGATCGCGTACGAACACCTAATAATGATTTACCAAAAAATTCTTTTAATTACCGAAAAACTAACCAAAGGCTCAGAGGAGTCCTCTAAGTCTCCAACTACAAAATTAAAACACTAAATACCAAAATTGCCCTTCAATTCCAGTAATTACCAAAATGCCCTTAATGGCAAAATCCCCAAAATTTGAATTATTCCGTCTCAAGTCCGATATCAACAAACTTTATACCGAAACAAAATTGAAGATGCAAGGAACGAGAATCTACCTTCAATTTCAAGATTCATCCTCGCCAATGGTCGGAATCGATCCCCGAAGATCGAACCTCAACCAAAATTGGGCGTTTTTGAATCCGACCGAAATTAGATCAAATTGAAGGTACATCAAGCTTGCCCACGACCCCCGGAATGCGTTGGGACGGGAGGTGAGCACTCACTCGCCGCCGGCAGCCTCGCCAGAGGCGGTGAAGATCCGGCCAAAGATTGAGTCCGTTGAGGTGGTTAACGGCGGAGAAAAGGGGAGGGACAACCTGGGTTAGCTTCACCGGCACGAAGGGAAGCTTCCTGGATAGGCAGTGCACCACCACTCGCCGGTGATGGAGCAGATCGGCAACGGCGTGTGGAGCTCGGGTCAGGCGGCGCGTGTGGCGCGTGCGGCGGTCGTCGGAGCTTGGGAAAATGCAGATCAGGTCGTCGGCGCAGTCTGAACCTCGTGGTGGTGGCTGTGTCGTGCCACTCGCCGGCGATCGGAGTAGATCTAGGTGGAAAGGTGGCTGTCGCGGGTGGTTTTTTCAAGACTTCGCGGCCTTTTCCGACGTGATACAGCAGTCTCCGGGGTCAATCTTGGTACCAAAATGTAGATCATTGCACCAGCTTTTCAACGGTACCAAGCACGCTCCCTAACTCCACCGGAACAGTGAGATATGGCCGGCCAAAGGTGGTGTTGCAACAATGCACGGGATGCACGAGCTCTCAGTGTCGCTGCAATTTTCGGCGATCTAGGTCATTTTACGGCGAACCACTGGTACAGGGAGAAAGAGGAGGTTGCCGGCTTCGATCTAGGGGTGGTGGTCGGCCAACTCCGGCCACGGTGTGGCGGCTACCAGCGTGCGAAAGTGGCGCGGTGAAGGTGGGGGAAGGCGTAGGGTGGGGGGGGTCTTCGGGTGTGCGTGGAAATTCTAGAATTCTGGAAATTTTTAAAAAGGAAGAAAGGGGCAAAATAGTCATTTCTCACCCATAAATATCAGTCTTTGCCAAATTACCAAAAAGCCCTTCACACTAAAATGACCATAACTTCTTGGTCTAAACTCCGAATCAAACGTACTACTAGTCTAAGGACTCGTATCGACAAGATCTACGCAACGGTACCAAAGTCAAAACTGAAATATAACCACACAAAAAGTCAACCCTAGGGCCCACTTAAGGTCAAACTGGTCAAACTTGAAATTTTTACTATTTTTCTCAAAACGGGATGTTACAACCTACCCTCCTTACAAGAATTTCGTCCACGAAATATAAAGTCCTACTTCATTGAAAAAAAGGTAGGGATACTGCTGCAACATCAACTCTTTAGGTTCCCATGTCGCCTCTTCCACACCATGGTTCTGCCAAATAACTTTAACGATCGGGATTGTCTTGTTACGCAAAACTTTCTCTTTCTCGTCCACAACTCTAAATGGCTGCTCCTCATAAGAAAAATCTTCACGTAGATCGATAGTTGGCGACTCTAGCAAGTGAGAAGAGTCTGGCAAATACTTTCGTAGCATGGAGACGTGAAACACATTATGGACGTATGAAAGTTCCTCAGCTAAGTCTAGCTCATAAGCAACTGGGCCCACTCTCTTAGTTATCTCATACGGTCCAATGTATCTCGGACTTAACTTCCCACGTCTGCCGAAACGTATGACACATTTCCAAGGTGACAACTTCAAAAAGACCCAATCTCCAACCTCAAACTCGAGATCCTTTCTTCTTTTATCTGCATAGCTCTTTTGCCTGTCTTGAGCTACCTTCAGACGATCTCTGATGACTTTTGCCTTATCAATTGTCATCTGAACATACTCAGATCCGATGAGTTTTCTTTCACCCACTTCATCCCAACACAACAGAGTCCGACATTGCTTTCCATACAGTGCCTCGTATGGTGACATCCCAATGCTGGCATGGTAACTATTATTATAAGTAAACTCGGCCAACGGTAAGTGGGATTCCCAATTCTCCTTAAACTGCAATACACACGACCTCAACATGTCCTCTAGAGTTTGGATCGTCCTCTCTGACTGACCTTCTATCTGAGGATGAAAAGCGGTACTAAAAAGTAATTGAGTACCAAGTGCTTCTTGTAACTTCTTCCAAAACCTTGAAGTGAACCTTGGGTCTCTATCCGACACTATAGATACTGGAACTCCATGTAAGCTCACTATATGATTCACAAACAACTTAGCCAACTTTCGAAGTGAAAACGTCTCACAACAGGTAGGAAATGTGCAGACTTAGTTAGACGATCAACAATTACCCAAATTCCATCATGTTTCCTTGGAGTGCGCGGCAGCTTAAATACAAAATCCATGGTAATATGTTCCCACTTCCAAACAGGAATAAGTAAGGGTTGTAGCAATCCTGAAGGTTTTTGTCTTTCTACCTTTACATGCTGACATACCAAACATCTAGAGACATACTCTACTATCTCTCTTTTCATTCCAATCCACCAATAAAATTGTTTCAAAGTCCGATACATCTTGGTGCTGCCGGGATGCATAGCATAAGCGGAACTGTGAGCTTCTTCCATAATATCTCTCTTAAGCTCTTCATTTGCAGGTACACACAGACGAGTACCCATCACTAAAGCTCCGTCACGTCTCACAGAGCAGTCGCTCCTCAAACCTTGCTCAACCTTTTTTCTGATATCTAGTAACTGTGGATCCCGGAGTTGACTTCAAGAACGCTGTCGATAAGAACTGGATGAACTTGAAAATTTGCTAAGAGACACCCTGAAGGATGAATGGTCATCTCAACACCTAGCTTCCTTAATTCCAACATTAAAGGAAGCTGCATTGATTGCACATACGCCAGAGAGCCTGTAGCTTTTCTACTCAAAGCATCAGCTACCACATTAGCCTTTCCAGGGTGGTAGTCCATCGTGCAGTCATAATCTTTTATCAACTTCATCCACCTTCGCTGCCTTAGATTCAAATCTTTCTGAGTGAATAGATACTCAAGCCTTTGTGATCCGTGAATATTTGGCAGGTGGTTCCATACAAATAATGCCTCCAAGTCTTGAGCGGGTGTACAACTGCTACTAGCTCTAGATCATGAGTGGGGTAGTTCAACTCATGTTTCTTCAGCTGTCGTGAAGCATAAGCCATTACTTTCCCATGCTGCATAAGCACACATCCTAAACCCTGATGTGAAGCATCGGTGTAGACTACAAATCCTTCGTCACCCTCGGGTAACGTAAGCACTGGTGCCGTAGTCAATCTTCTTTTCAACTCTTGAAAGCTCTCTTCACATCTATCATCCCAAATAAACTTAACTCCCTTTCTCGTTAACTGGTGAAGTGGTCCGGCTACCTTTGAGAAAGCTTCTATGAAACGCCTATAGTAACCAGCTAAGCCAAGAAAACTCCTTACTTCTGTAATGGTGGTCGGTCTCTTCCAATTCAACACAGCATCCACCTTTTGAGGATCCACAAAAATCCCATCTGCTGAGACAACATGACCAAGAAATCCTACTCAATCTAGCCAAAACTCACATTTACTGAACTTGGCGTACAACTGATAGTCCCTCAAGGTCTGTAGAACTCGTCTCAAATGCCTTTTGTGTTCAACTTTGTCCCTCGAATAGATCAAAATGTCGTCTATGAACACGATAACAAATTTATCCAAATAGGGTCGAAAAACTCTATTCATCAAATCCATGAACGCTGCTGGAGCATTAGTGAGTTCGAAAGACATCACTAGGAACTCGTAATGTCCATAGCGGGATCTAAAGGCTGTCTTCGGAATATCATATTCTCTAATCCTCATCTGATGATATCCTGACCTCAGATCAATCTTCGAAAATACTTTAGCTCCTTGCAACTGATCAAACAAATCATTAATCCGTGGAAGTGGATACTTATTGCGGATGGTCACTTTGTTCAAGTGTCGATAGTCAACACACAACCTCATCGAACCATCTTTCTTCTTTACGAACAAAACTGGCGCTCCCCACTGTGAAACACTCGGACGAACAAAACCTTTATCAACCAGATCTTGTAACTGCTCTTTCAGTTCTGCTGGAGCCATCCTGTACGGTGGTAACGATATAGGAGTGGTACCCGGGACTAAATCGATCCCAAAATCAATCTCCCTTTCTAGAGGTAATCCTGGAAGATCTTCGGGAAACACATCCGGAAAATTTTTCACCACCGGTATATCTTCTAGTTTGATCTCGCTGACTCTAGTGTCGATCACATGAGCTAAATACCCAACACAACCTTTATGCAACAAACGACGAGCAGTAAAGACAGAGATCAAACCTGTGGGACCGCCTCGCTTGTCTCCATATAAAGTCACTACTGGAAATCCAGGCCTCTCAAAAGTCACTGTCTTACAACGACAGTTTACTGAAGTATAATGCTCTGTAAGCCAATTCATCCCAAGAATCACATCCACATCGTACAGATCCAAGAGAATCAAGTCGGCCGTCATAACTTGATCTCCGACACATAAACAACTTCCCTTCAGCACCTGGCTAGGCCATAGGGATTCTCCCGCAGGAGTAGAAACTTCCAAGCGACTCTCCAAAGGATCAGGTGTAACTCCCAAACGAGCTACAACACCCCGGGACACAAACGAGTGTGTTGCCCCCGAGTCTATAAGAACACGAACATCAAAACCAAAGAGTGGAAGTGTACCTGTAACCACATCTGGTGAAGTGTGTGCCTCCTGCTGAGTCATGGCAAAGACCCTACCACGTCCTGCTGGTCTGCCTCTCTGTTCGGCACCTCTCGCAGTCGTAGTGGGGCGAGACGTAGATCCAGAAGAACCTGATGTCTGTCCAGTACGTGGAGCCTGCCCTCTGGATGCTCCAAACTGCTGTGGCGCGTGGCTAAAAACTGGTGTGCTCGTCCTGGTACCAGTAAGGAGGGGACAATAGTTCCTATAGTGGCCAGGCTGTCCACAGTTAAAACAATTAGGCCCTACCTGACAAGGCCCACTGTGGTACCTACCACAACTGCTGCAGACTGTACGAAAAGTAGGTCCTGAGGGTGAGCCCTGGGGTCGGCTGCTTCCACTGCTAGCCCCAGACTGTCTGGACCTCTGAAAAGTGTTGCCTCCACGGGCAACCCTACGACCGAAACGTCCTCCAGATCTGTCACTGCTAGAAGATCTCGAGCTAAAACTGCCTCTTTTTGATGACCCCTGGCTAGGTGTGCCCGCAGAGGAGTTATCAAAGGATCGACGCCTCGAAGCATGTAAAGTCAAAAGCCTCTCAACCTCCAAAGCAGCATCTCTCATCGTCTGATAAGAGGTATAGGATGCACCACCAATATTGAGAGCATTGTCAGAATTCAATCCGTTCAGAAACCTCTGCATCCTGGAATAGTCATCAGCCACCAGTGTAGGATAGAAATCAGTCAACTCCCGAAACCTCTGCTCATAAGCTGAGACTGTCATAGACCCCTGAACCAAACTCTCGAACTCTATCCTCTTCATCTCTCTAAAAGCTGGGGGACAATACTCGTGGGTGAAAACCTGCTTAAACTGCTCCCAAGAATGACGTCGGTTTGCTCGCTCAGTCACCCACCAACGGCGTGCATTGCCTTCCATTAGAAACCCAGCGATCCTAACCTTATCCTCATCTGAACAATCCATGCCTTCCTCAATGATCCTCTCTAAGTCACCAAGCCAAGACATGGCATACTCGGGGTCTCGATCCCCAGTAAAGCTAGATGCACCAAGCCTCCTAGCTTGCTCAACCGATGGACCAGAGATACTTCCTCTCCTTAATGTCTGCGTCAAACACTCAAAAAGGTCCTCAGCTAAGGTCGGCTCGTCAGAGTCTCTCGGCGTGGCCTCTCGAGCTCGTGGTCTACCTTGTTTCGGCGGCATCGCAAAAACAAGTATCTAACAAAAAATTAAAACAATGAGAACTTTAGCAATGGAATAGGGTGCACCGAATGCGCAATTCCTTAGGAAGATAAACCTAAGGCTCTGATACCAAGCTGACAGGACCCGCCCCGGAAATCCCTCTAGATTCTCCGGAGAGGCCCCGCCTGAGGAAGATTCCACCAGAACCCTTCAGGGTAGCCGACAGAATCTTCCTCCGAAAAGGATTTAATAAACAACTAAAACAATTAATAAAACGAAAAGTAGATAAGATATAAATTATAAACTAAAGTATGCCATGCAACAATAAGAATTTCATACTCAACCAATAATGTGGGTTTGAAGCAGTGGGAATGACAGAGCCACTAAGAGTGATAGACAGAAAAATATAAATAATACAAATCCAACAATAAACGGAAATAAAGGAAAAGAGTCTAATACATAAGAAGAAGCGGTAGCGGAAGTCAAGTACAGATGGGATATGCGGATGCGATGCCGATGGTAGCTCACGAGGACCTGCAGCTAGGACCTAGGGAACGAAGTTAAAACACAAAACGTGAGATATAAAATCTCAGTGAGTGCTCCTAGATAACTACCAAAATACAAGTTCAACAGTTTAAATCCTTTACACTCAAACCTCACATCACTCAGTTGAAAGGTTCCCCGTTTTGAAAATCATTTCGCAAAACCCTTAGTTTAATCCCCAAAATCATTATAAACAGCTTGTGGGGCGAAAACGTAATTTAAAACGATCATTGAAAACACGAATCAATCACTAAAACCATAAATATAATTCAACAATAAACATTAAATTTATTCGTAAATCATGTTTGATTAAAATGGCAAATAGAACATTTGTTAAATCCAACACCGATCTAAAACCAATACCATGGGCTCCAACCCACAATTTCAAAACCATCAATTTAAAATCAGCAATCAACAAATATAAAACCCAACCAGTACCACAACATAGTATCGTGCCGTGTGACCCTCAGCGTCCTGATGGCGTCACCGGCGGGGGGAGGGGGGTAAACTCATCACAACGAACCGGCGTCCCAAATCCGTCATGGCAGGATCCTCATCATCTCTCTCCCGACACGTGTCCGCAGCAGAGGATGGCATAATAATTTATATAGTGCGCATAATAATCGTACATCTCAATAACATCTCGATACCGTGTGGTACTCCTCAAAATCATTTCTAAAATCATCCATCACCGAATATCATAAATTTTCAAATCCTTTTATTTTAAAACAATTTTCCAAACTCTTCTCCTTTGAAAAATTTTTTTTACTAAAATAATCAAATATTTTTCGAATATCAAAAATTTCTTAAATTCCATAAATCACCAAATACCATTTAAAACATCAATCTCATATAAATTCCATTAAAATCACAAATGCATATATAGTTTTAAATCATCAACCATTTAAATCAGCATATAATATATTTAATAAGCATAATTTAAAATGCACAAGAAAACTCAATTAAAACAAATCGTATGCGATTAAATCATAATAATATATAATCCCAAAACGTTTAGAAAATAAATGCACTCACACATATGACGCGTGCTCCTGCTGGATCTCCGGTCCAGCCCTCGATCGCGTACGAACACCTAATAATGATTTACCGAAAAATTCTTTTAATTACCGAAAAACTAACCAAAGGCTCAGAGGAGTCCTCTAAGTCTCCAACTACAAAATTAAAACATTAAATACCAAAATTGTCCTTCAATTCCAGTAATTACCAAAATGCCCTTAATGGCAAAATCCCCAAAATTTGAATTATTCCGTCTCAAGTCCGATTTCAACAAACTTTATACCGAAACGAAATTGAAGATGCAAGGAACGAGAATCTACCTTCAATTTCAAGATTCATCCTCGCCAATGGTCGGAATCGATCCCCAAAGATCGAACCTCAACCGAAATTGGGCGTTTTTGAATCCGACCGAAATTAGATCAAATTGAAGGTACAGCAAGCTTGCCCATGACCCCCGGAACGCGTTGGGACGGGAGGTGAGCACTCACTCGCCGCCGGCAGCCTCGCCAGAGGCGGTGAAGATCCGGCCAAAGATTGAGGCCGTTGAGGTGGTTAACGGCGGAGAAAAGGGGAGGGACAACCTGGGTTAGCTTCACCGGCACGAAGGGAAGCTTCCTGGATAGGCAGTGCACCACCACTCGCCGATGATGGAGCAGATCGGCAACGGCGTGTGGAGCTCGGGTCAGGCGGCGCGTGTGGCGCGTGCGGCTGTCGTTGGAGCTCGGGAAAATGCAGATCAGGTCGTCGGCGCAGTCTGAACCTCGTGGTGGTGGCTGTGTCGTGCCACTCGCCGGCGATCGGAGTAGATCTAGGTGGAAAGGTGGCTGTCGTGGGTGGTTTTTTCGAGACTTCGCGGCCTTTTTCCAACGTGATACGACAGTCTCCGGGGTCAATCTTGGTACCAAAATGTAGATCGTCGCACCAGCTTTTCAACGGTACCAAGCACGCTCCCTAACTCCACTGGAACAGTGAGATATGGCTGGCCAAAGGTGGTGTTGCAACAGTGCAAGGGATGCACGAGCTCTTGGTGTCGCTGCAATTTTCGGCGATCTGGGTCATTTTATGGTGAACCACTGGTACAGGGAGGAAGAGGAGGTTTCCGGCTTCGATCTAGGGGTGGTGGTCGGCCAACTCCGGCCACGATGTGGCGGCTATCGGCGTGCGAAAGTGGCGTGGTGAAGGTGGGGGAAGGTGTCGGGTGGGTGGGGGGGTCTTCGGGTGTGCGTGGAAATTCCAAAATTCTGGAAATTTTTAAAAAGGAAGAAAGGGGCAAAATAGTCATTTCTCACCCATAAATATCAGTCTTTGCCAAATTACCAAAAAGCCCTTCATACTAAAACGACCATAACTTCCTGGTCTTAACTCCGAATCAAACGTACTACTAGTCTACAGACTCGTATCGACTAGCTCTACGCAACGGTACCAAAGTCAAAACTGAAATATAACCACACAAAAAGTCAATCCTGGGGCCCACTTAAGGTCAAACTGGTCAAACTTGAAATTTTTACTATGTTTCTCAAAACGGGATGTTACATGATGCGCGGGCCTTTTCAATGTTGGTGAAACTTCTATTTATAAAGGTAGAGTTTCAAGGATGCTTGTTGCTTTTTCGATATGGGACTTTTGCAAATTTTAATTTCCAAGCTAACTATTTATACTTGAGAAATCTTATATGCTTTTATCTTTAAACAATGTGGGACAAAGCTATTGTTATCAATATTCAAAATAACATTTGAAATAAATCAAATATTAAATTGAATAACTCCAAATTATATTTATGGTACAAACAGTTTCCATGAAAAACAAAGTTTATAATGCATCTTAATGCATTCTATATGTTCAAATAGGTACAAAAGATAACATTATGCATAAGGGAGGCTTGAACGACTCAAACTCAATATAAAAAATGGCCTATATCACTTTCTTGGTAATGCATCAACTTAGGATTTTGACTCGAGTGTCAATCATCCAACTTCTAGAGTTCAAGAATTTTATGCACTCTAATTCATGTAAATCTTCTCTTTTGAACCAAAATCATGCAAACCTTGATCAATGTACTCAAAATGTTTGGAAGGAATAACACATGAATATATTTTAGCATCTTAGCATATATAACACAAGTGCATCGATTAAGAATCAATGCATTTTCAATCAAACTATCATCATAGGCTAATCATATTACCCAAAAAGGAAAACAACACAAAACTTTCAAATTTACCACCACAATTCACAACAAACAACTTAGTTTTGAAAAAAAAAAATTAAATTTGAAAATTGAATTTTTTTTAAAAAAATTAACACTAAAAAAAAAATACTCCCCTAAAATTGAAATTCAAACAGGGCAATTTCGAACATTGAAATTCACCCAAAAATTAGAATAAACATTGTTCACAGTGTTATAAAAATAATAGGCAGCAAATAAAATTAAGAGAAAATAAAAGATACTCCCCTAAATAGGGCAATTTCGAGAGGTATAGAGGTAGCTTGAACAATAAGCAACCTTCTCTAATTTGTTAAACGATTCCATCAACTTCTTTTTCTTTAAGGTTTAAACCCTTTTAATTTAAGTTCAAAATGCTTCTCCAAGTACCTAGCTCTTAAGACACTAAACAAACAAATAAAATCTAACAAAGGAAAAAGAAGAAATTATCTATGAAATTTATAAAAGCAAATAAAAATTAAGTTTAGAAAGCTTCACTAGAACTTTGATTGGTACAAAAAAGCTTGCAATGCAATTAAAGGCTTGAAAATTGGCTTCTAAACTTGGTATGTATCCACATCATATGATCTTTCACTTCTGATCATGTGTCTATGCACATAGATGACACATAACTACTTCAAAGCAAAAATTATCACACTTTTATCAATTTCCAACAAGCTTTTCACTTACTTCAACTCAAAAATAAAATCTTCATCTGTTTCTTAAACCTAAAGAAAAAATTAACATACAAATAAACTAAAAGACATAAAACATCAAACCAAATGGAAAAAAGTTAAGAAATTGCTCTTTAAAAACCTCCAAACCCGGACCATGCCCAAAGGTTGTTTGTGATTTTTTTCCTCATATTTTCTTCTCTTTTGACTTGAATTATTGGATAAAAATCCCTATTAACATACAAAAATAAAAACAAAACAGAAAGTAAGCAAAAATTAAATGAGAATTAACCTAAATTAAAATTAAAATCCTTAGGGTGCCTCCGAAGAGCTTCTTTAGAGTCATTAGCTTGACTCCTTCTTAATTAGGTCTTCATCTCGGATCATAAAAGTAAATTTTCTTATTCTCATAGTATTGTCCAAGCTTTGAATATGACCATTACACATAAGCTCAAGTCTCCTTTAAGCTCTC
Organism: Ochetophila trinervis; assembly: GCA_003254975.1. Classification (NCBI taxonomy): domain Eukaryota; kingdom Viridiplantae; phylum Streptophyta; class Magnoliopsida; order Rosales; family Rhamnaceae; genus Ochetophila; species Ochetophila trinervis. The sequence goes on along the minus strand of QANX01003037.1, from coordinate 32,111 downwards.
GACACCATGAACGTAATGTGGCATCACTTGGATAAAAGGTGCAAATTGAACTCTCTTGGAAACCTTGGGTTGGACTTCACTAGGCATAACCATGCTTGTTTCAACTTCTTTTGGGGTGCAATCAGCTTCAATGGATGGTTGACGATTTGTGCATGCCTCTTGAGTTCTAAAAATTCAACTTTTGACTTGAAAAGTTGACCTTCGGTCTCCATTGGTGAGCAATCTTCATGAAATACGATCACCTCCTCCATAATGACATGATAAACCTTGGTAACCCCAATTTCCATATTGATTCCAAGAATCTTGGTTGTTATATTCCATTGTTGCACCTTTCAAAGCTAGAAGAAAAACAAAAAGCAAAACCTAACTCGAACAAAAAGAAAAATATACTATGATTTGAAAAGTAAGGAAAACAAATAATGGAAAAACAACAAAATTAACTCAGAAAAATAAAGCAAACATCGACTAAACTTACACAACAAAACCAAACCATTACGCTAAGAAAAATTAAAATGCAACTGCAGACACACGCAAAAACATGCAAACAAACAAAAATACAAAATGATATGCTAAAAATCAAGAATAATGCACATTAAAAAATGACGCTGAAAAAATGGGAAGATATCTGCAAACCAAAAGATCAAAGGGATCTCGGCTTTAGAAAGTCCAGAGACATTAATCTCGTTCTGCTTTCAAAGCTAGCTTGGATAATGGCTCGGGATGATAACAAACTTTGGATAAGGGCCTTCAAGGCAAAATACCTAAATGACAACTTTTTTTGAATATAGAGCTCAAAGTGATATTGATGTGGACATTGAGCCATACAGAGGAGGTGGTCCATATGATGGTTTGAGCTATCCAGGAGGTCCCGTGACTCGTAATCGAGCCAAGCAATTCAAGAAGGCCTTGGAGCTTTATATTCAACAAGCATTGGATAAAAAGGCCGAAGAAGTTATGGATGGGCCTAAGACGTCTACATTTCTTAATTTGCTGAGCTACATTAAAGAGTAGACGTAAATGGGCTTGGAATTATCTTGTAAATTAGTTTATTGATTAAGGGTATATTAGTCTTTTGTTTTTCTATTCCTTTTAGGGATGATTATTTAGGAAACCATATTTGGCAACAATGTTTTTGATTTAAAAGGCCAATTTTGGCCAGCATAAGGATAATAGATTTTAGCAATTATTTGAGAATTATTCTTCTCTCTTCTTTGGTTTGTCTAAAGAACAAACTTCCAACTTATCAATCAAAGAACGAAGCTTTGATTGTGGCGTTTATAGCAAGGTTTTTGTCTTTCTTATAGACAACGGGTCAAGCTTCCATACCAAAGTTCCAATCTCTCGTTGGATTATGGGTCGAGGTTAACTTCGTAAACTATTGAGCCATTGTAGAACGATCCATTCCGCTAGGATTCGCATCAGATATGTCTCCTGTTTGGAGAGGAATCATTGAGTCTAGATCTCTAATTAGACCAAATTCCTGCTTCAAAATTGGAAATGGATTTCCATTCACCCATTTTTTGATCCTTGGCTGGATGGGAATGCAAATGGTAGTCCTCAAGTTAAAGTTGGTGTTGATATTTAGTGCTACAGGAGAGTGGTGTAGTTTAAAGATCCAGAGAACAATTGTTGGAATGTGGAAAAGCTAAATGAGTTTTTTGAATAGCAGTCTGTAAGGGCCATTACAAAGATACCTTGGTCGAATATCTCCTGGGAAGATAAACTCATCTGGAGAGGAAAATTTTCAGTAAACAGCAGCTACTCCCTAAATTTTACTGAGAACACTTTGAATACTTCTACTTCAAATTTGAGCAAATTGTGGAGTTTAAAGATGCATAAGAGACTGAAAATTTTCCTTTGGAGATCGATGGCTGGTGTTCTTCCCTCCAGAGAAATTATGGATGCTCGCATTGGCATTAGGGAATGTTTATGTTATATTTGTGGGGTAGAAGTGGAGAATTATATACATTTGTTTAAAGAGTGTCATGGGGTGAGAGCTTTGACTTTTGCTAGTTATTGGACCTGTCACATTGAGGCTCTCTAGAGGCTTCAAATATTCATGATCTAGTGGAAATCTGTGTTGAACCAAAAGGGAATGTTTTGAGTACCGGGATGAGTAAGGAGGAAATCAGTACTTTCCTTGCTACTTTGTGGTACAGTATATGGGAATATAGGAACTTATTAAACCATTGTGGCAAATGTGATTTTTGAGAGGTGGTTAGAATTTTTAACCATCGGTTCACTGAATTTATGAATCTTGTGTGTTTAGAAGATGTGATCACTCTTCTGGATGCTAGAATGGAAGCTTGGAAATGCCCTCCCCAAGGATGGTATAAAATTAACACTGATGCAGCTTTCAAAGGTGGAAAAGCAGCAGCTACTTGGGTTCTAAGGAATAACAGTGGTGCAATCCAATACATGGAGACAAAACTTATTGACTGTGAGACAGCCATGAAAGCCGAAGTTCTTGTTGTTTCCCTGGCTTCGGACTGTGTAGAAGCTAAAGGATGGAAAAATATAGTTTGGTCCTTTGATTCTGAGACTACTGTAAAAGAGATAAACTCCTTAGGAGACCTAGAAGGATGGAGGACTCGCCTCAAAATTCTTCAAATTAAAGCTCGGTTTGCAACTTTCAACCGGAAGATTGGATGGAACCACCGGTCATCTAACTCTCTATCAGATATGGTGGCAAAGGATTCTCAAAATTTGGCTATTGTTTATTTATTTAATGCTAGTAATTTTGATTTAATTCCCCCTGCTTATCTGGACATTGCTTTTGCTGATTGTGGGGGAGGTCTGTAAGTTTGTTTCTTCCCTGGTTTTTTGAAGGTCTTTTTGTGCTAAGTGCAGTAACTATTTACCAAAAATAAGAGTGTTTTCTGAAGGTCTTCGGTAATTTCTAGAAAAAATTTCATTGGAAGCTTTTCTACCATGTTTTACCCAAATCTTGTTTTTTTTTTTTCCTTTTAAAATAATGTAAAACAAACAAAATTAAACTATTATAAATAGCTATACAGACATTTTTTTTTTCAAATAACCTATAAAGAGAATTGAGCAGGTTAAAGAAAGGTAAAGAGAGGGAGAAATTGATTGATGTTGTGTTTGTTAGAGGAGAAAGAAGTTAGGGTCCGTTTGATACGCAGGATCGGACTGGATTAAATATAGCTAGCAGGATTGGATCGGACTGGATAATGCTGAACTGGATTTCTCAAATTTTGTCCTGTGTTTGGTGCAGAACCGAACTGGATCAGATATGATATACTGTGTTTGGTGCAGTCTTGGACTGTACTGGATAAAAATTTAATTTTTTAATATATTTTATATTTGTTTGATTATAGTAGAAATTGTAATTTTAATTTAAATAAACATGATATATAAAATATATTGTAATATTTTTCTAATTATCAATTTAATAAAACATAATATTATGTCATTTAAGAAATTATTAAACATAATTTAATACAAATATGTCATAATTATTCTCAATAACAAAAACAACTACTAAAATTGAAAAAACAACGCATATTTTAACCTAATACACATGTGCTAGTATACTAATAACAACAACTCCAACTGTGCAACCGACAATTAAACTGATGCAAAAAGAACATCGATTTATGCTTCGATAATTAGGTATAGGGTGATTAATCTCCCTTTCTACTGTAGAACATTTATTATTATTATTTTGTTTAATTTTCCTTTCAATGTGTGAAACATAAGCTATTTCTACTTCATCTATTTAACGGTATGATTTGTAAGAGTTGCCTTTGAATCCATGAATTTGTTCTTGACATTCTGCCCATGAGTCATAAATTCCTAGTTGTCTTTCTTTGAACACAATGTATATTTTTTGATCTACCATTATTAGTATCTACATATAAACAAAATATATTAGTATAATTTCTACGATATAAATAACAAAAATATTAGAAACATTATAAAATAAAATAAATAAACATAACACACTTGTCATTAATATTGTTCATATCCATAAAATAACATAAAATAAACAATCCATACAAGCAAATCAATGCTCAATAACATAAAGCGTCTAACCGATGACATAAACATAAACAATCCATACAACTAACTCTAGAATGACATTAAAAATACATAGTAAATCTACGAACTAGTGGATGAACCACCGAGCAACTTATGAATAAAAATAATTTTTTCTTCATCGTCTAACCCAATAAATATATGAAACTTATATATCTTCTCACAACAGATATTTATGGCCTTAATTCTATCAGTAACCGACATCCCGAGCCTCCTAAGTTCAGCACGCAAAAATTACAGCTATTCGGGAGTAAGTTTAGGACATATAGAATTGGCTAGTTGATCCCATTGTTTCCTAGTTTCACCCATCATTTTGTCCAGCGATTCAGCAATGCGTTTCAATCCACTACCTACTACATCAGATGGTCTAGTTCTCTACTTACGAGTAGTCGGCCGGGACTGTGAACTTTGGCCAACTGACATTGGAGAATCCTCCTCATCTTCTCCAATGTCAGTTGGATCTGCAGCCATGTCAGCAGGAATCTCAACATTTAGGCCAGTGGCACGATCCAGTCCAAATATATTGGCCAACCTTTCATACAAGGGAAATGGTTTATCCCTCCATCCATCAGCATCTTTATTAATCTATATATTTAAATAAAGTTCAGCAGTTAGAATAAATTTGTAACATCAACAGTGAGAAATAAATTGGCTGCAAGTTTTTTTATTCTAACCTTAACATAGTCTGCCCACACATCATCACTGTCGACTTCAATACATTTTTTTGTGTCGTTCTATCCAAATCCACTCTTATTTAACATGTCGAACACGATCCCGTAATCTTTTTTCCACTTTTTCATTTTCGATTTGATGTGTGGAGTGGCTTTCAAATCGCATCCTGGATATAAGTTGGCTAAAGATTTTTCAATATAATTATACGTGCCAGGTTTGAAGGTACCATTCTCAGATCTATACCCTTTTGCCACTGCATCATCAATAATATTCAGCAGTGTATCCTCCTCCACACACGCCTATTAACCTTCCTTGATCGTGGGTTGGCATGGCTGCTACTCGCACTATGCATATTCAACTAGCTTCACAATAAAAGTACAAATTTAATTTGGCATGTAATTAATACAAAAACATACAAGTAGCGGTTTATTCAAGCCATTTATATTAATGAATTTTAGGTGTAATTAATTTTTCCTTTTTTGCTCATCCATTTATATAACCCTAAAAAAAAGAATTTTATTAATGAATTTTAGGTTCTAAACAATATACATAATATAAGGCACAATGATGAAAAAAAACAAACATCATATTTGCACAAAAAATAATAAGTAAACATAATAGTTTGTTGGTATTCATATTTTTTATATATTTTTTAATATACATATACAAGTAGTATAGGTAACATTTTTAATAATATACTTACATATAATACTTTTTAATCTTTTTTTATACACATAACAAGTAGTATAAGTAATATACATATACACATACATATAATTTTTTTAAATTGTATAATTATATAAATAATATAAATTATATGTATACACTGTACATTGAATTTATATAATTATTTAAATCTATATTACAAGATAAAAAAAAATGTATGTTTTAGTTTAATTCCAATCAGTTAGGTCCATTAATGGTGGTGTACTACATTTTTTTTGGTTTTATTTATCCCTCTTCACCATAACTAAATAAACAATAATAATGCCCAATCATATAATCTTTAGACTTGAACACTAATTTACACATATTTTATTCCATCCCAACCACTACATCATTCACATGAATATACACATCTTTTTTCTTTTATTTCCTCTTAACAATATTTTTCAATGAATTTTTTTCTTAATCAGACTTATATTCTGCAAACTTTTGTCTTTTCAAAAATTAAAAAAAGCATGGCTTCCAACTTGCATATTCGAACCTTAACACAGGGAAAAGTCCAGCTACACTTCTAAATTTCCAGACAAATCCAGACTTATAAAATCCAGACAAATCCAGCTACAATCCAGCTACACTTCGAGCAGAAATAAACAATCCATTCGAGCAAAAAAATTCCAAAATAAAAGGTATAATCCAGCAAAATTCAAGCAAAAATCCAGAAACAATTCGAGCAAAAATCTACTTACAATCCAACTACAATTCAAGCAAAAATAAACCCTAAAATTTGAGCACGATCCAGTCCTACATTCGAGGTATAATCTAGCAAAATCGATTTTCACAGATTCTAAATCCGAAACGACTAACCTTAAGGACAAACTCGGGTTCCTTCGTCGATCTGTTGGAGAGGACAGGAGAGACGAGCTGTGGAAACGGGGAGCAACACTGGGTTCCTTCGTGGAGCTGCTGGAGAGGACAAGGGAGAAGAGCTGTGGAAACGGGGAGCACCACTGGGTTCCTTCGTTGAGCTGCTGGAGAGGACAGGGGAGAAGAGCTGTGGAGAGGGGGAGCCGATTTGGGTTCCTTCAGGGATCTGCTAGAGATGATAGGGGATACTGGGTCTGGAGAGGGGGAGTTGTGGAGAGGGGGAGCGGATTTGCAGAGGGGGAGCTGTGGAGAAGGGGAGATTTTCTGAAGAGAGGGAGCTTTGCTGGAGAGAGTTGAGGACGCGGCTGGAGAGGGGCAGTGGTCGAGGGAAAGCAATCCGAGTCCGATTGCTGTATCCCGTGTCTGCGAGGAAGATTCGGCCTCTCTCTTAAGTTGGCTAACCGGATTCGAGAATTGGACTGAGAAATTCTAGTCCGACGTTCGCCAGACACCTGATAAGGAGAGGACCGGATTTCTCAATCCAATCCGGTCCCCATTTCCAAGTGCTGAGAGAGGAAGAGAGGGATAAGAGAGAGAGAGAGAGAGAAAATTTTAGATGAGATGAGTTGGTGTTACCAAATGAGATTATACCACTTTTTCTAATTTGATGCCACCTGTTTAAATGCTTGTCACCTTCTAAACTATCTGCCGTCATTTAATATTATCGCTATTCTTTTTTTGAAAAGTAAAATTTAATAATTGTTTACTTAACATGCTGAAAAACAAAGATTCATTTTCTCAGTTTTTGGTTCCTCCATAATTTTTCCTTTGTTAGCCAGAGCTTGAGCTTGAAAGAATCTTTTCTTAGAGAGTCAACTTGCAGATCATCCAACCTACAAAGACAATTCTTTTTCAGCTTGGTTGGCTAGCTCGCAGAGAAGTTTCTTCTTGGCATCAAATAATTGAAATGGTATAATCTGAATTAGTAAAACCGGCTAATCCGATATTTTATTGTGTATGTGGTTCAGTGGGGAGGTTGATTGAAGTGGAAAACAAACCATCACGTCACTGACAACTTCGTGGTTTGTATTTCTGATTAATGGCCTCGATTTTTTTTTTTTCTTAATAAACACAACATAATAGATGATCATGTTGAGTTGACATTAGAATAAAAGATATTTTCAAGCTCAAGTTATGGCTAACTTTTAAAAAAACATGGAGGAAAGCCAAAAATTGAAAATATGAATTGAAATTTTTCGGCGTGCTCAGTAAACAATTTTATAATTATACTTTTTCGAAAAAAATAAAACAGTGTGCTTTTAAAAGTTGGCATGCATTTAAACATGGGACATCAAATTAGTTAAAATTTTATTATTTGAGATAGTAAAAGCATTTTGAATAGATTTTTTAAAAAATTAATTTTTCTAATTTTTTAAAACTTATTTCTACTTTGATAACTTTAAATAAAAAATTTAAAATATATAATGAAATTTAAATTTTCAAATTATAAAGCTAAATTAATTTTTTATATTAAATTTTAATGCATATATTTAATGCACTTAGAGTTTTTAATGCATAATTAATAATTTATTTAAATTTATTTTTTAATTAAATTTTTTTGATGTTAATGGATTTATTATGAGCTTGAAAAAATAAATTAATTATTTATTAAAAATAAAATAATAAAATTTTTTATTGAAATAATCTAACTTTTTATTTTATTATTATCAAAAATATTTTTTATTTTAAAGTTTATATTTTTTAAAATAAAAAATAATATAGAGATGATCTAATATTTATTTATCTATGATTTTCTCGAGATAAAGTGAGAAGTCGATTGGGTGGTTAGGTTTTATCAAGGTAGTTGCTTTTTTATTAAACGAGGGTATTTAACGGAGGGTATTTAACGGAGTGCGTGGTGTGTATCATTTGGACCCTATTTGGTTTGGAATGGGTCAAAAAGACCCGTCTTTAATGGGCTAGAATCGTAGCTGGCCAGCCTACCCAAAATTCCACCCTAAAGGCTACAACGTGTTCACAAACAGAGATTGGTTTATTAAAAGTAGAAAATTTTATCAGGCGCCTTAAAATTTATTTCTATTTCATGATTTTAAATATTTTATAAGTACTATTCGCTATTAGTGAGTCAGTGACTTGCATTCTTTAATATTCTCTTTTTTAGCTGAAAGTGCGAAATAAAATTTATTACTTTTAAAATATTTGAATATTTTAAAAGTAATAAATTTTAAATAAAAAATTAATTTTTTATAAAATTTGATAGTTGTCCCAACAGTTTTATTTTTTTTTATTTAAATGGCTCTGAATAAATTTGGAATATCAGCAATACATTTTACGACTAATTTTTAATTTTTTTAAGTTCTTTTTTAGCAAAGTAATTGTTGTTGACTTTCATCTTTTAAAATTATAAATATTTGTATATATATACATAAAAATGCAGTTTTCAAGTGCAAATAATAAATTAATAAAGCATTTTCACCAAAATAAAACAAATTAATTAATAAAGCATTATAAAGTTCAAAGATAAAAAATATTTCTGTGGAAAGAAAAAAAGCAATTATAATGATTCATTTCTTTTACCATCTTATTCATAATAATTATTATTAATATATATACTATTTTATAGCAAATTTTATATTTTTATTCTTCACATATTTAAAAATATTAAATTAAATTTTATATTTAAAAAAAAAGACTATTATTATGATAAAGTAAAATTTTATATAATAAATACACTAAATTTTTTTTTCTCTGTCAAATTAAAAAGCACTCTATCTTCTTCTCTTCCTTTTCCTCACCTACTAAACACATGAAGAAGAAGATCACAGCAAAAGCAAAGGTTTACCAACATATTTCTATAACAATTGAAGCTCATCGTAAATAAGTATATATATATGCTAATTCTCTTTTTCTCCTAAATGTATTTTCCTCTGTGAGCTTTTTTTTTTATGTAGATTTCAAATTTTAATACATTTTTGTAAAGATAATTTCATCAAAATAATCAAGAAAATAAAAATATATTTGTTACCAAGATGAAAATATATTTTTGATATAGGTTTTCCTTCTTAACTACCTAAAACTCTCATATTTTTTTTTTTATCAATAATCCTCTGTTTGCAATCCAAAATCAACATCTATGAAACAAATCCACTATCTCCAAATCTTCCAACTTCAACTCCAAATTTACCTTTAACTCCTTAAAGTTAATAAAAATTGCTAACAGCTATAGATAAATTTGAAATATTTCAAATCAAGAAATTTATGATGAAATAGATGTAAAATTTAAGTGGTGTAGATGATATTTTCAATAGTAAAGTATGCAAACTGTCAAATCTTTGCCTTTTATGATACTCATTTACTAAAATACCTTTAACCCATTAAAATTAATGAAAAATTGGTAATGGTAAAGAATATATGTGAGATGTTTCTAACCACGTCGTTTATAGGGAAATAGAAGTAAATCTTAAAAAGATTAAACAATATTTTCGCTATTGAAAAATTACCAAAATAAATTAAACTAAAAATAGTATTAAGAGCTTTCTATTTACATGATTGGTTCTGCTCTTTTCCATTTTAATTATATAAAATTAATAAAATATACCTACCTATTCATGAAAATATATGTTTATTTTTACATCACTACATATTGTTTAAACCAAAAAGAAAATGAAAATCGAAACCAAAATGAAAATTAATTGAGACCTAAATTGAAACCACAATGAAAATTGATGCATTTAATTGAAAAAATTAAACCTGGAGCCCTCAATTGAAATTGGGAACAAACTGGAAATTCCAAAAATAGTTAATCCAAATAATTTTTTTTATTGTTACACACGGTTGGAAGAAAGATATTATTGCCGGAAAAGTTCGATTCATCTAAAAATGTATCTTTAATAATTTTATGACCGGACTAAATCTACGATTGTAATCTAATTAAATTTATATATATATATATATTTTTACATATATAGGTCAATTTTGTATGACTAAAATTAGTAATAACCATAAAACTTTTCCCAAATTAACAATGAGACTTATTTTGAACCGCTTTGGACTTAGACCCTTATCATCAAAGCTTCGAACTGTAAGAGCCACCGCATCCTCTCAGTGTTACTTACAGAAAACATGCCACGTGTTCTAAAAACAGTGTTCTCCACATAGCCTGCGATATGATACTCCACACGTGTAACAATCACAAGCCTAATTCAGACCATATCACACGTGTCTTCTCACGGTATAAAATAATCTGACTCAGTTCCTAAGTTTCCAAAACACAACCACGTGGCACTGCTTCACCCAACACATGTCTATCCGTGCATGCATTTTCCATGCCAATCTTCTCAAACCGCCATTAGCCCCTCTGGTTCTTTTAACATCCACTCCTCTCTCACTGCTCAATTCACAAAGCAGAGACCGAAGAAAAGAAAAAAAAAAACTACCACATTCTCAGATATTCTCAGAAAACTATCACATTCTCAGGATATTCTTAGTTATATTCAGAAAGGGAAAAAAGAAAATGGCGTCAGAGCAACGGAGTCGTAGAGTCAGCACCACCAGCGAGAGGGAGGTTCAGGTGGAGAAAGACAGGGTTCCGAAGATGACGAGCCATTTCGAGCATATGGCGGACCAAGTACAAGGTTCCGACAAAGAACAACATTCTCAGGGCGATAGAAGCCAGTTCGTTTCACTTTCTGATCAGCCGCGGACTGTGGCGAAGTTCGAAGTTCAAGTGGAAGAGAAAGGTATTTCGGATCGCGCTAATGTTGGAATAAGCGCTCAAACGATGGGCAAAGAAGAAATGAGTCGGCATCAGCATCAGAGCACAGAGATAAAAGGAGGAGAAGAGCAAAAGGAGAGAGGGAGGATCATAGAGGTCAAATCAAGACAGCAACAAATGAACAGAGGACAGCAGCAGGGAGGTAGAGGTGGCATAGAGGTGAAAAGAGGAGGAGAGAGCACTCTTCGCCAGGAGAGAGAAAGGCAGACACAAATGGCAAGCCAACAAGAGGCTCAGCAGAAGGAGAGAGAAAGCGCTATGCAGATGAAGCAGATGGGACAAGAACAAAACCAAACTGAGATGACGATGAGGAGCCAAGAAGAGGTTCATCGACAGAACGAGAGAGCGAGAGGCTCGGAGAATAAAGGACAACAACATATGACTGGCAAAGAAGAGACTCGTCGGAACGAACAACAGCAACAACCTACTCTGGAAGAGTTATCGAAGCTCAGAGCAACCGCGCAACAAAACTCCATGGAAGCGATCAAGGCTGCCGAAGAGCGGAACGAGAGAGCTAAAGAATCGGCGAAGCAGAGTCTCGGTAAGGCAGCTAAATACGCTTCGGAGAGAGGGTCGCAAGCCGAAGACACACTTCGACAAGGTGCGGAGTATGCGACACAGAAAGCCGGGGCTGCGAAAGATACAGCGCTGGAGAAAGCACAGCAGAGCGGTTCGGCGGCGAAAGAAACTGCAGTGCCGATGGCGGAGAAAGCGAAAGACACTCTCCGCCGAGGGGCGCAGTACGCAACAGAGAAAGCCGAGGTGGCAAAAGATACAGCGCTGGAGAAGGCACAGCGAGGAGGTGCTGCGGCGAGAGAGACGGCGGTGCCGGCGGCGGAGAAAGCGAAGGACTATGCAGTCCAGAAGGCATCCGAGGCTAAAGATTTGGCCGTCACTGCCGGGGAGACGACGCTTCATTACGCCGGGAAGGTGGCGGTGGATGTGAAGGATAGAGCAGCGGTGGCCGGGTGGAGCGCGGCGCATTACTCGACTGAGAAAGCTGTGGAGGGGACAAAGGTGGCGGCGAGGGCGGTTGCTGGAGCTGCGGAGTATGCAGGCCATAAGGCTGCTGAGCTGGCGGCTAAGCCTTTATCTGCTGCTAAGGATGTTGCTGCTAAAACTGGAGAGACTGCTAAGGAGTACACTGCTAGGAAGAAAGAAGAGGCTCAGCGAGAATTAGAGGCTAAGAGGTCATCTGGAGAACAGGTACCCCAAGTAGTTAATTTAGTTTGATTATGATTATATACCGCAATATTACATTAAATACTCACTCTCTCTCTTTCTCTATATATATATATTTATAAACAGCCATGCATTATAAGTATATATATACACCTAATGCTAATATGAAGGCTTAATTAGTCTTTTTACTGGACAAAAACTATATAATCTAATTTTAGTACACCTTTAATAAATTTGAACTTATAAGAATACTAGCGTTAAATTGTTGTTTGATATTTGGATTTTCTTATGTAATACATTATTAGAAGCTGCTCGACATTAAAATATTTTCCAATATATGCATACATAATTTATATATACTATTATGTATGACCATGCATGTATGGCTTATATATGCCTTTATTATCATGAAAAATATTGATGTTATTATGTTATATAGAAATTTATGAAGATGTCCTTAATTTGTATAAAGGGTATTAATATCAATAATCGAAAGGGAGGAGAGAGCTGGAAAGAGGAAAATTTAAAGCAGCAATATGGAAGGAGCGAGGAACACCAGCAATATGAAAGCAGAAAAGAAGGACTGCCCCAGGAATATGAAACTAGAAAGGAAGAGCGGTTCGAGACAGAGAGCAGGCCTTCAGGGAAGACATTGCAACACAGCGAGGAAACATATGGTGGTGATCAACGAGGCAAAGGAGGCGGTGGGGTTCTGGGAGCCATTGGCGAAACTATAGTGGAGATTGCGCAGACCACCAAGGATCTGGTTATTGGGGAAGACCAACAAACTCAAATGGAGTCTCATTACTTGGGAAAAGACCAAAACGACCTGAGCAACACCCAGCAGGGAAAGTGATCATATGTGAGAAGAGAAGAATAATATCGATCGTGCATGCCTAAACTGGAAAAATATATATGCTATACTCCTACTGTTTTTTCTTGTTGTAGTCTCTATTTAGTCCCCTCTCTAGTACTTTATTTCGGGAATTGTTGTCATGTTTTAAAAGTTTTTGATGTTGTACGTAATAATAATTTTGTCTGTCTAGAATCTAATTCGTAGATATGAATCAATGGTGGAGAGTCTGTATGGTTCTTGACTGATTCTATAGTAAAGAGTCAGCTACTTTTGTAAAGAATGGGGCATCCAATAGTATGTCTGCACTTTCTTCGTTTTTGTAGATGGAGTATATAAAGCACGTTTAAATGGTTGTCAAGATCTTTATATGTTACCATATCGAATATGGTCATTAGCTTGAGGACTTCAGTTCATGCTCAAAATAGAGAGAAATGTTTAAAAAAAATATTGGTTTCAAGCCCTACAAGAAAAATGATATTTTGCTACCAACTTTTCAGTGACCACGACCAATAGTTGGTCACTGAAAAAAAAATAGCAAATATTCAAAAAAAGTTAAAAAAAATAACCGCGTTTTTTTTTTTTGTGGGAACTGTTTTTTCAGCTACCATAATATTTTGGTTGCTAAAAGAAGATATCAGAGACCAATTCTTGGTCACTAGAATGATTTATTTATTTTAAAACCAAATATAAATTGTTAATTGTAATATTGGGTTATATGTGGTCGCTGAAATATTCTATTAGGGACCAATGATTTGGTCAGAAACACTCTTAAATATATAAAAAGGAAAAAAAAAAAAAAAAAGAACAGAAACAAAAGTTTATATCTATTTTTTGGACTTCTAATTTTTTTTTGCTGTCCATACTTAATTGCTAATAAAGAAAATTATTATGACAATTTAATTCTTTGTTTCATCATGAATTATTTTTTTTCCAACTTAAATATCTTTTTATCCTAAACTATTTATATATGGAAAAAAATATGAAAAATTCAGCAAATCATTTATAGTGAAAAATTTAGGATTAAGAAGACAAAGGATTTAACTCATTTCATTAAAATTTATTAAAAATTAGAGGTGACAGTAGTTCAGTTTGAATTTTTTTGACAAATAATTCAAACTGAACTGCTGTTAATAGTTTATTTGGTTGCAAACCAAATCAAATTGTTACAACAACTTAAACCAGATTATTCATATACAGTTTAGTTTCATTTGGTTGAAGACTTGGACATCGTCCTATTCTTGATAAGATGCAGTCCATTTCCAGTTAGACTTCTATTAATAAATAAATATATTAATATGATATTATATTATATATTAAAATTTAATATATACAATAATGATTCAATTTTGGTTAATTTGGTTAAAAAACTGCTCAAAGTCATGAACCAAGTTACTTATGCATGTTATCTATAGTACAAATCAAACTAAGTTGTTAAATCTAAGCAAAAGCAATGGTTTTGCATGGTTTAACAGCTCAGTTATGTTTATGCCCATCCAAACCCAAAATAGATCGTGTTGATATTTCTTGGAATGTAGCAAATGTTCAATATTGAAATTAATTGTAGCATCCAAATTGAAAAAAAATGAACTTCTAGATGTTGGTTGTAGCTGCATTTCAAAATTATTTATTTCTATTTTTGATAAAACTATATAGTAAACTATCATTAGCAATAAATGAAATGTATAAAGAAACAAAAATTGGCCACCAAAAAATTAAATGCCAAATATATAAGGTTGTTGTCAATGTTACCTTATGGATTTTATTTTTATTTCTAAAAATGTTACCTATACATACTGAACTTAAATTGAACTATAGCCTCTAGATCATAACTTATTTATAAATATAATTTTGATAATGTAAAAAGTTATAAGGGACTTATTAAGTGGGATATGCCATGTTAATTGTTATATAGAGATTTTTTTTAATCAACCTTCTAGAAGATGATTCAACTATACAAGTAATAATTAATATTGGGTCTCACACGTATAAAATACTCTTTTTTTATTTAAGTGTTATTCTTGATAAAATAAAATAAAATAATGTTATTTGGTACAATGTTCCGGATTGAAATATAGAAGCTACATAATATATATAGAGAAATTGTTGTTACTTAAATAGACATATGATTTATTTATAAATATATGTATTTGTATCTGTTAAAACTAATTTATTTTTTTGGTGAATTAAAATTAACTTACTTAGCAGTTAGTGACTATTAAATGGCCTTTCTTTATGCTTTATATTGGCGGGAACTAATTTTTTCACTTCCTGCGTTGCCTTAAANTATTGGCGGGAACTAATTTTTTCACTTCCTGCGTGGCCCTAAACCAGATACTGAATTTTTAACTCTTATTTTGGTAAGTTTGGGAATTTTTTACACACACGTTCTCTAGCTCTTTTTTTTTTGGCGAGTTCTAGATTTCTTAACTAACATGTTCTCAATCACTCTCATCTGATTTCTCCCTCTCTCTCACTCTTTACGATTTTTTTTTTCAACTCTCAGCCTCACCAATCTTTGTTAAACTCTTGTAACACTCTCTAACTCATCATTCTTCTATAGAATTTTGTTCTTTCTTTAATTTAAAATTTGTTTTTCTCTTTATTTTGCAGACTCAGATGGCGATGAGTGGATTTTGAAGTAGTTTTAGCTTGCACCACAGGTAAGAACTATATATCTTTAATTTATTTGAATATTGGATTTCTTTGTATTTGGGGTCAGATATTGGGTATTATGGGATTGTTTTTGGATTTTATTGGGTGTGATAGTTAATGTTAGATTTTTATGGGATGTAATCTCTGTTGGGTGTGCTATGCTTTAGTAAATTCTTATTTTTATTTTATTTTTAAATTCTTTTGGTTGCTTCTTTGGGTTGCAATTTTAAGTGTGATAATTTCTAGCTTTTGTGCACTTTCCATTAATTTCCATTCTATCCATTACTAAAAAGCAGCACATCATCTTGATATATGACATGCATTGCAGAATCTAATATCACTAAGTTAATCTTGTTGCATCATATTCTTTTTGTTTTCATTTTAGAAATTATGAAGTTTTCTACTTATGAATGTTTGAGTTTGTCTCGTCTATATATTGGTTTGGTTTAATTTTTTTATTTTTTATTTATTTAATTTTTTTTTGGTTTTTTGGGGGGCACAAATGAACAAGGCTGATTGAACAAAAAAAACAAAGAAACTTGTAAATTGATTTAAATTGATCCTTTTGGCACGGAGAAACATGTTTTGCAAATTGATTTCTTCTGGATTTTGGATAATCTTTGGCTTAATTCTCTAGACTTCTGCTTATGCTTGTTCTTACTCTATTTGACTATCTAAATGATTATTTTTTTGTGAACTTGAGTAGTATATCTTTTTTAATACTCTGTTCATATTAGCTTGGCTTCTATTATCATATGTTTCATATTCTTTGTATTGTTTTATTCATATTTTATTGGTATGTTGTTAATTAAAATTTGTTATTATGATAAGATGTTATTTATTTGTTTAATAAATATAACCAGTACTTTAGCAATGCCGCCAAAGAGGAGCACAAAGCATGTACCACCTGTGGATGTTCCAATGCATAGTGCACCAGAAGAGACAAGAAGTGGTATTTATTAAATTTTTGCATATAGTGATTAAATTCAATGTTAATACTGTTATTAATTTTTAAATCAAATTTGATAGGTACGCAGGTAAAAAGAAAACGAGGACTTAATCGTGGATTAGGGATGAAGAAAATATTCGAAACAGGTAATGGGAAATTTCCTTTGAGTATGAGGGATGAAGACATGCGTGCACATGGTGAGACTGCCTCTCGCTTTGCCAGTGAGGTTGGCATTATCATGCGATATGTTGTTTCGCAAAGATTGAAAGGATGGAGCCGTGCAAGTGACAATGATAAAGAGAAAGCAAATGAAGCTATCCTTGTAAATATATTATGTATTCGTATTATATGTTATGTATTAGTGTTGACTCTTAAATGTTCTTTAAAAGTTATATGAACTAATATGCATAATGTTTTCAATGTGTATTATGCAGGCAGCTTTTGATATTAATTTGAGTGATCCTCATATGCTTGATGTTTTTGAGACTGAATGTCGTGAGTGGTACAAGGATCACAGATGTCACTGCAATAGGCACTTTTTGAAGTGCAAGTTGGATGATAAAGATCCACTGCAATGCAGGCCAGAAACAGTCCAAAAGCAGGAAGATTGGGAATGGATGTGTGGAAACTTTGAGAGTGAAGAATTTCTTGTAAATTAAAAAATTTGAATTCTTTTACCTTAGTCAATATGAATAATGATAACTTTTATAATTGTTTATGTTGTATACTTATTTCTTCACTCATTTTTCTCTTTACAGAAACGTTCTGCAGCTGGCAAACGTAATCGGGCCAAACTTCCATACACTCATCGTGCTGGGACGAAGTCATTTATTGCTACAAGAGAATCACTGATGGTATCACAAATGATATATATATATATATATATTCTAGTACAAAGTTATTTATTCCCATTTATTGCCGTGTACATTATATATCTTATTTATATAATTCACCAAATAAACATGTCTGCAACTTCTGTTCATATATATATATATATACAATTGGTATATGATAGATATTTCAAATTGCCTTCACTCTATCAAGGATAATAGAGTTGTGATGGATGACAGTAGGATTTAGTTTGCTTGAGGTTTCGAAGGTTAATTGATGGACTAATTATAGTAGCTTCTCTAAATTAGATATCTTCCACATATATCTCCATTGCATGGGCCCTTTGATGCTCTTTTCCATAACTGACAGATTCATTGTAATGCATTTATGGACACATCTTATGTATGATAAATGCATTTGATTCTTAGGTTAAGGGGTATGCTAACCATTTTAATTTGTGAAACAGGACTGCTCTTGCTGTACACTTATAATTTTGCTTGTCTGTGAAGTTGCTAATTTCCATTTACTTAATTTATGTGGCAATTAGCTAGCATCATGTATTTCATATGTCTAAATTCATAATGGTTTGGCAGCAGAGGTAAACAATTGAATGATAAATGGAATATATATATATATATAATTGTAGATATAATAGTTGATTTGATTATAGATATAATGGTTGATTTGCCTATATAATCTAATATGGCATGCATCCCTTTGTGTTGTAGATTTAATGGAAAGGATTGCAAATTTTAAAAAGTTTGTGGTATCATTTGTTCTTGTACAGAAGCTAGCATTGTTTGTTAATTTTTTGCAGGGCCTATAATCCCAAAAACAGTGGAGATGTTGCCCATTTTTTTTACTTTTTGTTTTATATTGTTGTAGTCAAAGAGAACTGAAGAAGTTGGTAAAATTGAAATGTTTAAGAGAACATATTGCAAAGGAACAATAGGCTAGATCAATTCTGAAGCAGAGACTAGATATGTAAGTTTAATTTATAATATTGCTATATTTCACATATCTTATGTTAATTACTACTAACTTATTTTTTTATTGTAGAATAAGATGATGGAGATAAAAGAAACACAATCTGGAAATGAAGAGGAGTCTGAATTGATACCTCAAGATGAAGATTCTATTCTTAATATTGTTCTTGGAAAGACAGCTGGGTTCATTTCCGGCGTTGGACCCACTCCTCGTAAGCAATATAGCAGGTCGTCTATTCATCCACATCCTCAATATTCCAATGAGATAAAAACCCTTAAGGACCGACTTGATGATAAAGATAATGACATCCAAGGTCTTACTAAGACAGTTAAAAAACAAGGTGCATTACTTGATCAACTTTTAGCACAATTTGGTTTAGATTAGCATCATTCTATGGGTTTGTCTGATCAGCCACCACCACCACCAGCATCAGCTGCTGCAATATGATTGTAGTTTTAAAAATTTGTCTAATCTCTATGTACAAGATCTTTTGATGTTACTTTTATTTTTTGAATTATCAACTCTTAACAACTTTACATTAGTATTTTTATTTTTAGTTTGTACATTTTAATCTTATGTATTGTGCAAGTTATATTTTTATAGTTGTGCTTATGTCTTTGCTATATTCAATTATAAACTTATATATATATATAATTGTTTGGAATTTGTGTATGGAATAGAAATTGTAAATTTTATTATATTTATTCACTTTATTATAATACCAAATATCAATTTAAAAAATAAGACTCAAATGCCAGGAAATAAAAAAAAAAATTCAACTATCAACTTTTGGTCTATGAAAAACAATAATAGCTACTAATAGTTGGTTGCTAAAACATGGTTCTAAATTTATGTTAACTTTTAAAGACCAATATATTGGTCTCTGAAAATTTTGATTTAAGACCAAACATGTGGTAGCTCAATAAAATTTCTTTATTTAAAAAAAAATATAAGCTACCAATAATTGGTCATTAAAATATGATATTTGAGACCAAAACATGGTAGCTACATATGTTATTAAACTCTGAAAATAGTTTTAGCTACTAAAAATTGGTAGGTGCTTAACATCGACAGCTACCAATAATAGTTGCAGTATATAAACATTACATATAAAGACATTTGGTTGCTAATAAACTTTTTCAACAACCAAAATTAGGGTCGCTAGTTGGTAGCTAAATATATATAATGGTAGCGTTTTAATAATTTATCAAGTTAACAGCGACCATATTTCCATGTTTATACTACCACAATATGATCGCTAAATCCTTTAGGCATTAGCGACTGTAGCTTATTTGGTCGCTATTGGACCTTTTGATACTAGCTTTTAGCAACCATGTTGCAACCAACTAAATTTGGTCACTAAAGGTCTTTAGAGACCAAATTCATGATTTTTAGCAACTCATTCAGTGGTTGATGAATGCCATTTTTCTTGTAGTGGCACCTGAAGCCTCCTAGTTTTAAAATAGTTAAAAGGTAACACAAGAAAAAAGAAAAGACACATGTTGGGCCACCCAAAAATAAATAAATAAAATAAAGAAACAAAAAGACACAAAACAAGACAAAGTACATATAACATACCTTAAACATATTAGCTTCTAAACAACACATAAATATAAATGCCAGAATCTAAAATTTTAAAATTCTAAAAATGTCAAAAGAATAACTTTTTTTTTAATGAATGAGAGAGACGGAATGGGGAGATAGCATGCACATCTAGATAGCTATTGTCTATGAGCAGCTTCTTAAGCTCAAGAGCTATTTTGATAGCTACAGGATTTGGGATCTAAAAACACCAAAACTCATAATATATATCAAGAATTCTTATTTGTTATTATTTATTCTAACTCAAATTAAAGAAAAGATTAAAAAAAAAAAAATTTGAAAGAAAATAGACCAAAAATACTCGTAACTTTCTTCTTGCTTGCTAGTAATAAGTCATCCAACATAAAGTTATTTCTTGTAATTGAATTGATGGATAATGTTAAAGTATGCTATAGAAAACTACCATTTGCACTTTTGAAATGAAGCATTATTTAGGTCAAGTAATTTGAATTTATACAAAAAAAAAAAAAATTCCCAAGGACAAAGATTTTGAAAATAATTTATAAAAACAAGAAAATAATCACATAGAACAAAAGTTACCCTGAAAATTGATTTTCCCCCCTAAATAATAACTAATAAAAAAATCAAATTCAACATTTTGGCACATTTGTTTTCTTTTTCTTTTTTTATTCGGGGCTTGGAAACAAATTATTCAGGGTAAACTAAGACAAATAAATAGTATTAGAAACGAAAACAACAAGGGAAAGTGGATAGAGTTAAGGACCTTGGTAACAATCAACATTCCGTTGAGCAAAATCCTGAAAAGAATATAATAGTGATCTGCATTATCATCTAACCTAACCTTAACCTGTGAAATTTTCAACAAAATTTTAGAACAAAAGTTATTCTTCGCACACTGTTTTCTCTCTCTCTCTCTCTAAAACCAATTAATGGAGAATCGGAGCTGTCGAGCATTAGCTGTAAAAAAATGCCATTGTCGGGGAAGAAAAACGGGAGAGAGGACGACAATTTATGTGGTTAGGGGAGAAGAACGGGGGAGAAGCCGAAAGAAATATTTTAATTTCTGAATTTAAGGCATAATAGATTGAGAATATAATTGAAAAACCGAAGCTAAATTCATAAATGAACAAAATGATAATTTTTTTTTTCAACATTCTTGATCGAACAAATTAATTGCGGATTGCAACCCAACATGAGTTGATACTGGAGACCCTGTTGAATTTCACTTGAGAATTGTCCCTGTGGATATGATACCACGCCAAAAATTACAACGAAGACAGCTTTTAACTATAGTAAAAAATAACAGTTGTCGCCTAACAAAGTGTTGCCATTAATAAAATAAAATAAATGATGACAGTTAATAAATGTTGTTAAAATTAATTTCACTTTAGTATTCTTTATATATTGCATATTGAACATTCGATTTTTAATTTTATTTACAATCTAATATTTAGTCTAATTTTTAAATTTATTTCTAAATTAACTAATAAAAATTAAAAAATAGACTTTTTTTTTAATTTATAAACAAAATGAAAAAAAAAAGTATTTGATTGATGACAAAATATGTTATCTTTCTTAATTTTTATAATTTTTTATTAATCAATTCAGAATCAATTTGAAAATTAAATAAATATAAAACAAATTATAAATCCCACAAGAAACAATTTAAATTCGAAAACTCAATATAAGATACTAAGATGTAATTAAGCCGGATTGTTGTTTTACGAACGAGACGAGGCTTAGGCGATAGAGGAGCATCCCCAAATTCTTTGTCCAGAACGTCTAAAAGACAAGGGACGCATGGGCAAGTCACGTGAGAACTTTAGATCTAGAGGCATCCAGCAGGTGCGACAACCCGTAAATCTGGTGGAGAGTTGGTTGAGAGTTGGTTGAGAGTTGGTCGGGGACCGCGGAAGCCTTTAGCTATGAGAATTTGAGTGTGGAGGAAAGTCAAGCCAAATTGAAGGAAAAGACTGGGAAGTGAGAGTAAAAAAGAGTGGGCATTTGGGAGATTTATTTAACTTGAGATTTATTTAACTTTGAGAAAAAAATGCGAATGAATTCTGTACACCTTTTTTAATGAGTGGTCTTTCTATTTATTCATTTATTATATTACAATAATTTTTATTCTAATAAGGAAAAAACCATATCTAAAATCCACTATTTCATAATATAAATATGTGAGAGCTTCAAATCAATTTTATCTGAATTTTTATACTTATGAATCCAAAAGTTAAAGTTGGAATTATTACTTCACATTATTCAATACCACACAGTAGCTATGGCATGATGCCGTATTAACAGAAGGATTTTTTATGGGATGGCAGAGCTGGCCTTGGTGTGGTGGTCAGAAATGAAGGGGGGAGCTGGTTACGATACAATTCAAAGTGCTGGACTGCTCTTCGGCTTTGGTGGCGGAATTGGAGGCGTTGGTTTGGGCATCAAATATTGCTGCAAGTGAAGGATGGTGGAATGTTAGTTGGTCCTCTGACTCGGCTAGCATTGTCAAAAAGATCAATACTAGTGCTGATTCTGTTAATTGGGACACGAAGCTAGGAATGCTACAGATAAAAAGATAGAAGCTGCAGGCATAATTGGAGTTTTTTTTGGAACTGTAGGACCGGGGTAATGGCAAAAATTTCTTTTTGTAGAAAGTCTGCATATTTTTTTATTTGTCCTCGGGAGGATGTCCCCTCTGAAGTGGCTCATGTCTTTTCCTTGGACTTTTCATAGGGATTAACTTTGTCATTATCTTTTTGAAGCTTTTTATACTTCAATATAGCATTGTTTTTTTTTTTTTTAAATAAATTTTTTTTATCTGTAATAGAGTAATAGGTTTAGAAGGTATTTAGTGAGTAGACTGATCCATAAATCTTTTTAACATAATAGAAGATGGGAGTCTGTGTCGCTAAAATTTTTTTACCCCTTGTGCGGTAACAATGGAAAAAAGCACTTGAGTCCAAATTGGACTATTAAATTCAAACCTCAACTCTTATATTCGTAAATATGAAAGCTCAGCTAGCTCCTGCTACTAAGCTACATCCTCAAGTCCACATAGCATTGTTCTTTTTACCAAAAAAGAAAGGATTTTTTATGGAAAAAATACATATCAACTTTATTTGACATCGTCTTTTTATCTTGGAGAACAGTCTTTAACTTTTCTGTGTTTTAGTGGAGCATCGTCAAAAACGCTTTTAGTTGTAAGTGTATTATTTTAATGTCAACAAAGTTTGTTGTTCGAAAAAGATTAAAATAGGTATATCCATATCAACAAATGATAATACTTAAAATGCATATCCTTAAAGTCATCCATTTCTACAAGCACCACATGTGGTAACCAGAAATGACCACGATATCTTTATTAATTCCAACGAAAAATAGAGCCACAGCCCAAGGGAAAGTAACAAAAGATAAAATCAGACCAAGAAGCATCAACGACGACAGCGTACGACGACATATAACAACAACGACGACGACAACAACAATAATAATAGTAACAAAGATAGATCAACAGTAGTCTCTCTCATTTGGAATTGAGTAGTAATTCCTTTTGGGTCTTCCTGAAGAGCTTGTGCTGAATATGCTGGTCAAAAGTACGAGGCGGAAACAGTGGCGGTTCGGCCTCGGAAACAACCTCCGGCAGCGGTTTCAGAATGATCTTGTCCTTGGGTGGCTCGCAGAAAACAGCCCAAGAAATCCTAACCTTCTCTTTGTTCACAAGTCCTCTGTGGAGAATGCTTTTGTATTTCTTGTTGCTCAAGATTTCGATGGTATCTCCGATGTGCATGATAATGGAGTTGGGAACGCATTTGGCGGTAACCCAGTTTCCTCGGTAGAAAAGTTGCAGGCCAGGCACCATATTATGGAGGATGAAAGTGAGTGCACTTATGTCAGTATGCGCTTCGACACCTAAAGCTAGTTCAGGCTGTGGACATTTTGGATAGTAGTTGATCTTCATCTGAAGCAAAAGCTCTTCCATACCCCCCACTTCCTTTTCCAATCTTCCTTCTTCCAGTCCCAAACCCACGGATAGTACCGACAGTACCTTCGTCGCTAGCCCCCTCAGTAGCCTCGCATACTCGCTCGTTGCTTCTCTGCATATACATTATAAAAATACTTTTTTCGGTAATAAGAAATTAAATGATAATTCATCTTCTTATGTCTGTTTAAACTTTTAAAAGAAGTATCAAGCTATATTTGGCATACATTTTGTTTCTGTTTTTTTTTTTTTTTTTTTTTTTTTTTTTTNTATTTTTATTGTATTATTAAAAAATTTAAAATTGGTTTTATAAAACTGAAATCGGATTGGGTAAGAATCCCAGGAGCCAATCAGGAGAGGAGAGAGAAAGATATTCTCCCTCTCCTCTCCTCCACCATCTAGAGCCTTGCATGAGCTCTTCCTTTTGCCTTGCCTGACCGATGGAGATTTGGAATTTTTTTGTGCATTGTTCAACTACTGTAAATATTTATTCTTAATTACGTGTGTTTTATTTTATGCTAAAATCATAAATGGAATGCTTGTGGATTCCACGTTTTGGTTAGAGTTAAAGAATAAAAATATCGGTATCGACCGAAATATCAAAAATAAAAAATATAGAAATATCGATGAAAATATCGATAGAATATCGATATTGATAAAAATACAAAACAAATGACAAAAATTTATAAAAGAATATGAAATTTTTTAATGAAACTTTAGAATATGTTTATTTATTATATATTTTATTAATTTAACTATAAAAATTGAAAAAATATTGAGTGGAAATCATATTTTTCATATCAAGAGATATATAACACTCGTTGACAGCAATAAAAAAATAATATATTAAGTAACAAATTATTCATTAATTAAAATAATAATACAAATACATAATTACTTAAATATTATTCAATATCACATAGAATTTCTTGGTTGTTAAAACTTTTCGCTCACTTTCTTATCCTCATTTTTAACAATGTATTGAAAAAAAAATTGATAAAAAATGCATTTTCTTGATTAGTTTTGCATGTTTTGTTAATATGTCAACCATATAGATATAACATTACGTCTAATTGTCTTTGTTGATAGTCATGATATGGATATGATATTAGTTGACTCTATGCATAATTGTTGTCTGTTGATGGTTGAGCTTGAGAATATATAAATAAATTCTTACTGGATGTTATTCCATAAGCATCAATTGAATAAGAATTATATTCATATTAAAAAATTTATTTTTTTGCTGTGACATTTCTATTGGATATTTTTTTCTACATGTATAATTTTTTCTACAACACCAATTTTAGGCATACATTCTCTACTTTCATAATCTTTATATTGCATTGCATTAGTGTCCATTACCGCTAAATAGACTCAATATTTGTTGAATTGGTGACTCTTTCGTAACTATTTATAATTTCACAAAAATATTCATTGATATCACCGCTTGAGATAATTATTATCAATAGTTTGAAATTTTGAACATATACCTTTGGAAAGGGCTGAAGCACAAGGAGTTCTAGTTGGTTATCTCATAAGCTTTCGAAAAGAATCAACACTACTAGAACCTACTTTTTCAGTGATCACTCTTGGAACATTTATAACCTCATATTCTTCTTGTAGAGTAATTTTTGGATCAGAATTTCCTTCCTTATTATCTAAATGAACAAGTTTAATTCATTGATATATTTGATATAAATATTAAAAAATATTATATATTAATATTTTATAAAAATCCATAATATTTTTAAAATTTTATAAAGAAAATGAATGAATATGTTCAAAATTTCCATGGATATTTGGGAAATTTCCACCTAAATTATGGATATTTTAACCAAATTATGAAAGACTTACCATGGAAATTTAGATGGAAATATCGGAGAAATATCGAAAATTTCGATGGAAATTATGGAAATTTTATCCCTTTTTTTGGGTGAGGAAATAATATCAGTAACTGAAAAAAAATTGAAATTTCAGTTTTTTCAACTATGGCTGTAGANGGTCGTCGGAGCTCGGGAAAGTGCAGATCTGGTCGTCGGCGTGCTCTGAAGCTCGTGGTGGTGGCTGTGTCGTCCCACTCGCCGGCGATCAGAGTAGATCTAGCCGGAAAGGTGACTGCCTCGGGGTGGTTTTTCCGAGACTTTGCGGCGGTTTTCCGGCGTGATTCGGCGGTTTCCGGCGTCAAACTCGGTACCAAAATGTAGATCGTCGCACCAGCTTTCCAACGGTACCACGCACGCTCCCTAAGTCCACCGGAACAGTGAGATATGGCCGGCCAAAGGTGGTGTCGCGACTGTTCAAACTGTTCACGAGCTCTCGGTTTTGTTGCGATTTCCGGCGATCCAGGTGGTTTCACGGCGAACCACCGGTGGGGAAAGGAAGAGGAGGTTGCCGGCTTCAAGTTTCGTGTTGGAGCTGGTCCGATCCGGTGGCAGAAACGGCCGTTACCGGCGGAAGAAATGAGGTGCGGGGGTGGCGGAAGTGACGCGGGTAAGGTCTGGAAATTTCCAGACTTGGCCAAAATTTAAGGATGCAGACAGGGGCATTTTCGTCCTTTTAAGTCCAGTCTCAACCAAATTACCAAATTGCCACTCACACAAATTTAACTATAACTTCTCGGTCTTAACTCCGAATCGAGCGTGTTGCTAGTCTACGAACTCGTATCGACTAGCTCTACACAACGGTACCCCGGTCAAAACCATAGCACGCTCACACAAAAAGTCAACTCCGAGCCCACTAAAAGTCAAACTGGTCAAACTTGAAAATTTTATTATTTTTCTCGAAACGGGATGTTACATGTGACCCTTATTATTCCGATGACGTACTTTATGTAGCTAACTCATAAATCATTTACCCACTAGGAAATCCAAAGCAATGACATGCTCCTACAAAAGTATTTGCTAGGGTTTAGCTTCCACCCAAATTCACAAGAAGGGTCGAAAGACCTAGAATGGACTGAATTCCTTCTTAAGATGAGGATCAAATTGTATACAAACATGGACGATGTAAGTGATCCAGTCATTATATGAAAACATGTACATTCATTGTTCCACTAGATAACACGATCAATCAGCTACCACTACTAGAAAATAGGGTCATAGATGTTGGTGAAAAATCGACGTCTTAAGTGTATACACGACGGACAACAAACCGTTGTTTAATGAGGCGTCGTTGATACTCATAAAACATAGACGACGGTTAAAAACCGACGTCTAAACCTTTACTACGACGGACCACACCGTCGTCTAAAACCACGCTGAGGCCACATGGAGGCCACGGGGCAAATATATAAACGACGGTTTAAGATTGGAACCGTCGTCTATGTTAAGTATAGAAGACGGTTTTTCATAGAAACCATCGTCTATGTTTTTTTTTTTCAGCAGCTTTTAAATAAATTTATACAAAATTATATTAAATATTAAATATATTCTAATTACAAAACTCTTATACAAAATTACTAATTAAACCAAAACTCTCATATACAATTTTACACACAATATATGCATGGGTAGTTCATACATATAATCAAGTTTAATATATATCATCAGGTTTCATATATATAACCGGATAATTTATACAATTTTTGATTATATACACAATATACAAATTAACAACCAACTTAACAAATACATTCAATATTCAAACAAAATAATGCATTATATTCACTATTCAAACTTTTCAATGCACATATTCAAACATTTTCACGGAATAATGCATTCACAATTTGTTAAAAACAATTTAAATAGATTGTCGATCACTAATCTTAAAGTTTTTGGATTAAAAATCACAAATACTATGTGAAATGAAGAAGTAATCCGACCACAATGGAGAAGATGAGGAACGACTGCCATAGTGGAGAAGGTGAGGAACGACAACCACAGTGGAGAAGAGGAGGAACGATGACCACAATGGAGAAGAGGAGGAAACGGCAACCACATTGTAGAAGATGAGCAAATAGCAGCGGGTTCTTTAGGCTTTCTAAAGAAATGAGTGCTGATGCTTTAGGGTTTCTAAAGAAGTGAGGGAAAATGAGAGAGGAAAAAACGTGTAAAGTACATAACACGGAGTTAAAAATGACGGACAAAAGCTAGGCCCGTCGTCTTTACCCAAATAACACGGTTACAAAACGACGCCGTTTTGATAAAGATGACGGGTCCAGAGCCAAGCCAGTCATTTATTTATTTTATTTTTCAAGAATGGGTAAAAACGACGGTTTTAGCTTGGAACCGTCGTTTTTACCTAGGTAAAGACAACGGTTATAAGCTAAAACCGTCGTTTTTTGTTTTTTTTTTATACCCAGAACGCTTATAATTTAATCAACGTGCACGTGGTAACAACGTGGATGCCATGTGTCTTAGGGATTTATAGTCGACGGTTTTGTCGCCGTTGATTAAATTATAAACGACGGTTTTGTTTATAACCGTCATTGATTGTTTCTTTCTACAATGGCCCGTCACCTTTATTACCCACCAAAGTTAATAACCATCGTATTAGTGTATCAACGTCGGTTTTCTTTGTTAACCGACATCTATATAAAAATAAGGACATAGTAGATAGCTTATTTATGTAGTAGTGTACGGGGTTCTTATCGTCGAAATGTTAGCATAGAACTAGATACTAGCACCCGTAAATGAGTGTTTGAATGTTAACAAATTATGTAGGGATAAATTTAACAAATATTAGAATGTTCTATTGGATTTAATTTAACAAATTTATCACTTTTAAACATATAAGTAAATAAATATTTACAAATATGTACCAATAGTAATCCGTTAAACATATAAGTAAACAAATTTACTTAAACATGTAAGAAAACAAAAAATACTTTATGTAACAATTCGTTGTTTCTTGAAGTAATTGTCTAGTTGTACAACTTTAGTTCATACTTTTTCCTTACAAAATTTATACTTTCTTGCTTAGTCTTCATTGATAGCCCAGCGAGCATATTGTCAATCATTCTCAAAGCGAATACGCCACGATCTCTAATAGGCGACTAGCAATAATCAAAACTACTTAAACAAGTTAAAGAAAAAATAAAAATTATACTAAATTTTTAACTAAACAAACTAAACTAGCTCATTAGGGAAACTTACTCCATTGGTTGCTAGGCTTTGGTGTCTTCCAATCTTTTAAAAGTATATAGTTCTATGGAGTTGGACGATTCCAGTCAGTGTTTATAAAAATCAGTGACACTCACTATGAGAGGGATCAAATGGCATATGCAGTCGGCATTATTCTCTCGAAAGTCAACTTGTATACCTGGAACCTTTGGATCATAGAGTCGTATATGTCGGGTAGCAAATTTTATACATGCTACAAGCCAATGTGCATTTACCTAAAATGTAAGCCAACCACCAGGCCATAATAAAGAGTCAAAAAACATCCTGGACACAGAGTGGTAATTTATATTTGTTGTCATATTATTTTTGCTCTTTAAAATAGAATCTATACTGCAGCTTCTTTGTTAGCTTTGATAGTGGTTTCAACTTCTTTGTTGCCATATAGTCTGCTGGATCCATCTATGAACTTAGAGTAAGATTGGTGGGTTTGCGTCAATGGCCTACTCGACTAACCCCTAGTAGCAACAATGATAATTTCTTAACATTGTCACCATTATGGCCCATTGGTGCCCTAGCCTGCGAATCTGGCTCAATGTGGTTTGCTAACATAGTTCAGTCACTATACTCGTCAATGTTCATATGCACCTCAAACACTGCTCATGACGAATCATTAGCCAGTGGTGGACCACGCAACGGTGCTAGATAATGCAGTGGTGATAGATCACACGGCGTAGTGGATCATATGTCGATGCTTGTTACATAAATACTTAACATTATGACAGAAATAGTAAAATAATTTATGAAACTAAATCATTCATTCATTAAAAACATTAAATACCCGATTGCCTACTTTCCTATCCCATAAGATAGAATAACACCTTATCTAAAAGGGATAGAGAAGGAGAAAAATAAACTAAGCGCATAAAGAGTAAATATTATTTAAATGATGTGAAATTCTTATTTTATTTTAATAAAATGAGATATTTTTATTGTAAAAGTATGACATATTTATAATTTTGTTATAAAATGCGTGTACGCCCACGCTATAAAATGCGTACTCATTTTACTACAACTAATCCATGGAAATACATTAAGTGGTAACATATAAACCATAAAATGTAAATCCAGAATTATACATATTTAAGGTGCACGCATTATATAACACGGATATGCACGCCTTCTATAACAAAACTGTATCTACATATATAATATAAATCCCTTAGTATGGACGCTGGCCAGCAAAGTTTCCAGGGGGATCATAGTTGCAAGTAATGAAGGTACCACCATTGTTGCACCGAACCTTAGCACACCCTAAACGAGTGGATTTTCTCCAAACCACCTGAGTATAATGGCCGCACTGTTTTCCGCCAGTACAGGAATTGGAATTGTAGTCATAGTCTGCCTTCTCTTTCACCCACAAGTTAACCGCAGCAGTGCCAGAAAGGTCACCACTGCTCCATGCAAGGTTCTCGCCATAAGGACCCCCAGAATGCACCAGTTTGCAGTCACCTTTGCGTTTGTTGGCGTAGTTTCGTGCATAATCAGCAACCCTGTCGTCCCACGTCAAGCGCCCAACTCTAACCGCAGCTCGAGCTGTGTTGTGGGAGTTCAGGTAGTCTTGCTTGGAGTTTTGGGCATGGGAGGATTGGATCAGCAGGGCTAAGCCTGTGATGGAAATGATCAGTGCTATGGAAAGCTTAGGAGTACACATTTTTTGTTTTGTCTTTCACGATGAAATGCTTAAGTTGGGAGGGACTAGTATTGATGGGTAAAAAACAAATGAGACAAAATGGGGGCGTTTATAGTGGCGCATGTTGTGGAATTGCGTGAATAGAAGTATGTAATAGAAGGATATTTTCATTGCGCAACTGGTTAATTTCCCAAACGACCAAGTGGCCACCTCACAGAAAAGATAAATATTAAAAGAAATTGATGTTAAGTTTGTGTCAGACTAGCTAGTATTATATATATGTGTGTGTGTGTGTCAGCATTTAGTCTTTTAAGCCAAAAATAAAATAAAAAGATTGTGGTCCAAATTAATGTTATATGTTTTACTTTTGGTGGTGCAATCTAGAATTGTAGAAAGAAAGAAGAAAAGAGAAGCTATCCAACGGATGGTAATTACGCAATTAATATAAAATTATGGTTTTTGAAGATATGTCCTTACGTTTATAGATCGTTGAAAGTTTCAATTGAATTACAAAAGGGACTTATGCAATAATAAAATTTCAAGATGTGTGATTTCGTTGATAGATACATAACATTTCGTTAAGGAAATGACTTGGGCAAGTAGAACAAGAAACATCAATAAATTATATATTACAATATATAACAAATCGACAATTGCATTGACCGGCCAGGTTTTCATGGAGTGATTAATGGAAATGGAAATTGCTATTGATCGTTTTGCTCTTCCTGAAATTATAATTGCAGACTTTTTAAAGTGTATATACTTCCATAATTCCATTGGACATAGTCTACACTACGCCAAAATTATGGATCGGCGACACTAAATGCGCGACGTAAACTAAAAATTACGTCGCCAATAACTAATTTACGACACAAAACTACTGCGTCGTCTTTATTTTAACAAAACAGTGACACAATAACGTCGCCAAAATATTTTGTGAGTGGCGCGAAAAAGAATCAGCGACATGCATTTGACAAGTGTCGCCAAAACTCTACGCGCCGAATCTATTTGGCGACACTCATTCGAGGAGTGTCGCCAGAAATCTGCGCGGCAAATACATTTCGAGACACGCATTCTATGAGTGTCGCCAAATATCTTCCCGCCAAATCTATTTCGCGACGCATATTCTGTATATGTCACGAAAAAATTGCACACTAAAACTATTCGCGACACAAAAACTTTAACATGTCGCAAATTAATTAGGCGCGAAACTTAATTAATGGAACAACTTAATTTTTCAGTTTAATGCTGCCAATCTTAAACTTTATTTTTCAGTTTAAATATATATGATATGTATATAATTTAA